>NW_019059725.1:302100-332166 GCF_000696155.1 Zootermopsis nevadensis | reverse complement strand
GACTGGAAAACCGACGCCTTCTGTCCTGACGCCGACGCAAGATTCCGAACGAAGTTGAGACGAGACTTGGTGCAGGAAAACCTGCTCTTGTCAACTATGATGATTTTTTTTAGGAGTTTTGTCTGTTTTTAAATCGCGGCTGGTTTAGGCAACGCAGGCGATTTTTTAAAAAAATATTTTGGAGAATTTTTAGTTCGCTTTTAAAACGTAATGCCCAATTATATGTTATGGGAAATAGCGGACTGGCTTCCCGAAACGTCTCAGGGAAAGGAACTGTGTAATACCGGGGAATGTGCGTAGTTTACTTCATAATGACTTTGTTTATGACGTACGGTTTCAATGTTCATGATCTCATGCGTCCGTGCACTTGTACGTGAATACCCCGTATCTTACGTAGTTATGTCGTATCCTTTCTTGTAGTCTGTGTTGTTTCAAGTTTGTTATTAAGCGTTGATTATTGACGAATTTATTATTTCGACGTCTAAAAGTAGTTTAAAATGGAAACTAAACAGTTTCTAGCCAGGAATAATTAAGAACTTTAACGCCTCTGGACAGGCCATGAGTAAAACCACACAAGTCCACATTATCACGTTCCAGAAAATAAAATACAAAATCTGTGCTTTGATTGATTTATTTTTTTCCACAGAAATAATTGAGAATTATCTGATGTTTTGATACAGTTATAAGTTAAAGTTATATTTGAACTCGTTTCTATGCGGTGATGTCTGTCTGTCTGTCGATGTGGTTTTTATAGTCAAAAATTGAACGTAGTAGCGAAAACGAGTCCAGGATTCTTGTGGATTTAGTAGCCAATATTGGGTATTTAAAGTCTTGGACTAATGCTATTCTTGTGGGAAACAATGATTTTGTACAAATAAATCGATTATCTCGTAAAAGTGGACTGATGTTGTTATGCCCGTGATCCATTCATTTGTTGCAAAATTTTGTTGTGTGTTAATGGAAGTTAACAGCGCTTTGGCTAGGTGGTTGGGGGGGGGGACGTGAGATTGACAGTTGGGTGTGCAGAGAGTGTAGAATACAGACAGACCTTATTTCGTATCCCATGCAGACGTACGTCAGCGAAACTTGTGTTAAATACACGAAGATAAAAAAGAGGCTTTAGTGGAATCGGGGCATCAGAAATGGAACATGGCGGTTTTCAAGTATGGACTTGATGAGAAATTACAGAATTGGGTGAGATATTTCTTTTTCCGAATGCCTCGCCCCAAAGAATCACAGTTTTTGATTTCCATTTCCCCCTTTATCGCGAGCCTGATGTTGGTGATGGTATCGGGGAATTAAAGTTACGTGATTCGTGGCCATGATAATGAAAATGTACCTTAATTGAATCGCGTTTAATGTTTAATTTAATTCTGGAGTGTCTGCACGGGGCTTTAAATGAATTATTTTTCTCATGAAATTCGCCTCTTCAGGTACGAGGACACTTTTTTTTTATAATGCGACATTGCTTATCGTTCCTCTGAACCACTGCCCGTTTCAAAAAATTCTGATATCCTATGTTCTCTGTGGATTAATATATTGTATTACATTCCTACCGCCATATTAATTTTGGGGGAGTGACAGATTGCGTTTGAAAAAAATTTTATTGTGAAGAATTATCGTCGATGTTCTAACTCCAAAGTTTTCAGATGTCGAAACGTTGGTTGTAGGTGGTTAAAAAAATGTTTCGAAGAAGCTTATGGCCCCCATCTTCAGGCTGTGTGTGAATGGAGTAATTGTTGGGATGCCACGGAGGAAAACTCCGTGTTGCCTAGACCACGGCCTTGCCCAACACAAGTTATAAATTCGAACCCGAGACCCCAGGATTACAAGGCCAGCGTTCTAACAGCTAGACCACCGTGGTAGCCATCTTCAGGGTAGAAGTCGATATATAAACTATACGGTAATGCGCTGAAACTAAGATTGGGTATTAATGGTTCAAATCTCTAATGCAGCAAAACTTAATTGGTTGTTTTGATGGGGTTTATTAAACATTTCCAACGTTCCGTGCACTTGTTTTATGACGAAATCGTGCTGTGAATGCAAAGGAATTCTGGAGATATGGAAGACTTCTCTCGCGTTTGGATCATGGAGACGCGTTAACTCTGCAGACACTTGCAACGTACGGGTACCACCACTCGCTTTGACGTACAAGTAACTTGGCATTTGTCCATGCAGTGTATTTTTGTGATGTTCTCGGAATGAACAATTGGTTCTCTAAATATAATCAAGAATCTGATTTATGTAACTGGGTTTCTGTATATTTTCGTGAGCGTTGGAACAGATTTTTTTTTTGTTAAATATTTACACTCCTCAGTGTTCTTTGACATCGGCGGTGTTCCAGCTCGCACGCCAGACACATCGGTGAAGCTGTAACGCTCTCGACTTTATACTGAGGTAGACGTAGGTTTTCAGTGGCTTCACACGTTTGTCCATTTGTGATAATCTTCAAATTTGATTCGGTCCTGTAATTTTTTTTATCTCTTTAGTTGAAACAGCGTCGTTAAAGCTGGTAAACAATTCAGAGTTATAAGACGTCGTATTAATAAGGTCCTTGGTTTTGAGATGAAGTATGAGAAATTAATTGAATAAAAATTTTCTTGGATATTATCCATCGTCTAGTAAATATAAAACGTAAAACGACGTTTCGGAGATGGAACTCTATCTCCGTCTTCAGGTTCCTACACAGTTGGGCCCACTAGATAGAGCTAATCCCTATCTCCGGAACGTCGTTTTACGTTCTATATTTACTAGACGATGGATAATATCGAATAAAATGTTTATTCAATCGACTCTTCACCATCGTCAAGAAGTTTTAGATCTGATATGAGAAATTAACTTTTACTAAAATAAACTCCAGTGATTATGAGTTTTATTTTGCTATAAACACGGAAGATAGGTCTGTAACTGGGAGTCAGACCGGAATCTTCCGGTTACTTAAAGTAATTTCTTTTGTTTTTGTGTCTAAACGCGTTCTAGCAGCCGATGAATTGTCCTGTAGACCTCGACGCAGTTTTGAAGTTGCGAGTCGAGTCCTTATTTCTTCGTAATATATCTGGAGCTTGTAATAATTCTTCTCAAGATTCAGTTCGTGAGTTTCTTCGCGTGCAAGGTTTCCTGATACCCCGGCACGTGTTGTTAATTTGACGAAACCTTACCGAGTTCAACGTGAGAGACCTGTAGACCATGAGAAAGGCAAAAAAAGTTCCACAAGGTCTTGGAAAGTTGACGTTTATTTTATGACGTGAGGCGATATAAGTAATTTAAGATCAGATCGTTCTCATGTGAAGTAAGTTTATGCGTCAGATGACACAGCTGTTAATTTAGAGTTGACCAGGTTGGACAAGGGTTTGAGTAAAGAGAAGAATCCGGCCAACCCAGGGCGACGTTCTGCATCCCCCAGAGTTCGTGACAGAGCCCAAATTATTGCCACACACCGGGGAAATTACCCGCCGTGAAGAGGTAGTCAAAGTTTGTTCCTAGACCAATTTACGTAGTCCGCCTACATAAGTGCAGAGGACCAGCATTTCGAGAACACGTTGAAGTAATAACTTCGCGGACTTGGACGACTATCGTTTCCGCTTCCTGATTCTGCGAGAACTCTGGCCGAAGTTCATGGGTGCCTTGGTCTGCAGTGAGCTGTAATGCAACCAGAGACAGGAAAGCGTTTTTGTACGCGGCCCAGGATATGTCACGTGTTTCAGGATAAGGTGACCGATGTCTGTTACTTCCTGTCCGCGTTTTCTTTGAGGTACGGGCAGAATAGCCTCTTCTCCAATTGGTACCTGGGTTAAAGCGCGGATACTGACCACTCACCCCATCTAGCGCCGTGGTCAAGAATTAGTACGAGCTATACTGTCTCTCCCCTCAAGCGCCTACATGGCGTATAGTGGGATATATTTTCTTTACTTTTTTATTTCTTATGGGTTGCAACGCCCTGTGGACTTGTAGGTAGACAGCAAGCTTTTGGCAGAAACATAATGTTTTTAACCCTGAAGACAGAGACGGTACGCTTCTGCAACAGAGACTAGAAGAAGGACTTTGGTGTCTTTACCACAGTAAGACAGAAGGAACAAAGAAAAATGCATATATGAGGGCGATTACGTCATAATATTCTCGTGGAAAGTAAAGTTTTATTGAAAGAGAACACAACTCTTCGTAAATCAGGCTTGGCGCAGTGTAATATCGTTGTTTATGATTTATGAACGTCTGAACTTGCAAATTGCCTGCGTTAAGAGGGTTTTAATTATCTCAGGTACATCGAAGAAGCACTTGAGGGAGTGAAGCGGTGGATATAACTCTTACGTTGTAAAGTTGCCGGGGTTTGACTATAGAAGGGCCTGCCGAGCTTAGAGGAGTCTGAGGACGCGCGAGAATCCATTGGTCGAATCGTCGAGGAACGCGATGTTCTCAATTTTGAATAGTTTGTGTATCGATACGAACTCCGAACTACTCGCATTACAGCTCAAATACACCGAATGTCCTAGGAGCGGTTAAGGGATGAATAGAAGGAAATCAGTTGTATGTAAGGAAGCTACATATTTCGTTGTTGACCGGAACTAGTAGCTTGTAGATAACTTGGATGTGTATAGGCATTTAGCTACAACCCTTAATTGGCTAAGATACGGTATTTAGCTCGAGGGTCTCTGGATGCGAGGCTAAACGTGAGTGTTTGAAGCGAAGTTAAGAAATTGGAGTTTACAAGTAACCGCACGTACGGAACAGTTATTCAGCGATGTCGAAATATATAATTATTCATGTCGTGAAAAAGATGATGCTCTAATTGTAAATCGAACATTTCGATAGAAAGTGCATCATTTTAATATATCTTAAAATATTTTAAATATTAAATGTTAATTGTAATAATAATATTTTAATATTTAATAAAATATTTTATTGTGATTAGACGGTTAAAATTAAACAAATATAATTATTCGTTTACTTGTTAATTACCCTTCAAGAATTATTGGTGTATTTAATGTAGTAAACTCATATAAATATTATCCCTGAGATCAAAAAATATCTTAACAGAAAATTGTCACTATCATCTGCTTTTTATATAGATCTGTACAAAATTTTATGTAAAAAACAGTGTCATTAGAAACTCAGATCAACAACAGTCGATCACTGCGGTAGGAAACTGAAATCAGGTGTAGTTTGACCTCCCCCGTGCAATAGACTGCCCCCAACATCCCCTGTCAAGGTCACCCTTTTGCTAGGTCGCTGTTCAATCCAGTCTGCGGTTGTGAAAATGGCGGGTTTGCGAGCAGATCGTGTGTTCATTCTCGACACTCACAAATCGTTCGCCGTTGTACGTGAAGCGTTGGTCAGTGCGTACCCTGACGAGCATGCACCGAGAAATGCAATGACACACCGACTGATAACGTTTCGAAGGCACAGGAAGACTTTGCCTGTGATAATTTCTCATCGCGCGACGTAACAATTCAAATTATTGTCATGCATTTTCTAATAGGATGTGACTTATGTGTAGTTGTTTTGTTTGCGTGTTACTTGAAACGCCCTGTAGAATTTTCTTTCTTTCTTTCGGTATTCAGACACCAGGTGTCTTGTGCACGTTAGCTATTCTGCTTTGTGTTTGTCGTGCCGGAAGGAAGGTATCATTCCGTGTACACGTGTCGTTTACATATTTCGTCATGAGATCTTAGTTGCTAATTCTAGCTGAACTGCGATCCGACGAGAATTACGAAAGTCCATAAGTCGCGATGTGTTGATTCATGACCAAGGATAGAATACAAGATCTCCTTGATACAAAGTAGCATATTTTATTTTTCAGGTCTTGCGGTATGTCTTACGTTACATCACGCAAAAAAATTTGAATTTCGTATGAAATCTGAGGTTTGTGAGGACGACGTTGAGGAACATACTGCCTCGATCTTCAGTCGTAGTGTCTGCCCAGAAGCCTATACGGGTTTATGACTCTGAATACCAAAATCGTCAGCGCAGCTGAGTACCGAAGGCAGCAGGTGCAGACAATGGACGCTGCTGTGGCTGGTTGCTAAGGGCAGAGCCCCTGGTCCGTATTGTCTCTTAAGCGTTTGATTTTCAATGAAACTCGAGTGGTCGTGCCTTGTAATTTGAGCTCGTGTGTCGGACGTTGTAGTCAGTGACTGTGGACTTGGAAGCCGGAGTTCACAGGCGTTGAAGTCCACCGTAATTGTGATCTTGTTTAATTGTCTACGTCACAGGTTCTCCACCACTTCGAGACTCGTGGGTAGCGAGGTTATAAATGTGGAAAATTTGTTGGAAATTGAAAATTAACCACGAATTTTTTTCTTTGCAACGACGTGACGGTATATTAGAGCGGTATTAACTTAGGCTTACTGTTGCAAAAAAAAAGTTGAAACCTTACGTATTTCCTGTTATGTAAAAGAATTATTTCGTAATTTGATAATTCCTCAGCCTGTGGTGTCTCAGAATCAGGTTTGATTTGTGTTATTCCAAATTTTATGCATCCAGCAGCAACAAGCTCCCTAATTCGTGATCTGCCTCTCTTAATTAAGCCGAACAGTTGCTTACAGCGATAATTACTAACGTCATTAACCTTTTGAAGTCCGAAGTTCAATACTGTTCTTACCTCAAAGAAAACGCATTACATCTCTTGTATCCGAGATGACGTGTTGCCCCCAGGAAGTAATCGATATTTGTTCTGAGAATCACGAGAAGTCGATAAATACACTTTGTGGGTAAAATGTGTTGTTAGTGAACGGTAAAGAATTTGGTACGCCACAGTATCTGGGATATTGTCTTATTCATAGATGTCGCCTTGAAGACCGAAGAATCTTTTATTAAATTTTGTTAAGTGACTTTTTTGTACGAGTTGCAGCCTGCGTTATCGTAGATGAGGCCTGAATTGTTTCGACTCACCTGCTGTAGTGAGCTCACTCGGGATTTGTGTACCCCTGACTTAATGTTGTTGTCTCTGAGACATCTTGGACACCGCGGACCACCTGTTGACCTCCTGACTTTGGCCCTCCAGGCTCTAAATAGTCTGCGTGGCTTGACTGACAGAGGTCGAGATGTGAAATTCCGTTTTTGGCTTGGATAAATCTATTAGGACCCTGTCATCCGAAGAATCTTTCGGATTACATTGAAGTCTAGTAACATTTGGTGTTATCAAGGTGGCGAGTCTGAAGATTTCTGTCTTCTGTCTTCGCAACCTGACGTAGGGGTTTAAATATTTCAAAACTGGTGTTATTTTTTTTGTTTGTTTGAGTGACGTATGAAAAAATCGTGATGTAATTTCGAGCTATGCACGCGATCGTAGTATTTGTTACACCAGAGGTCTCTGATATTCGAATATCTTTCTCGATACATTGCGTCCAGTTATAAAGTTGAACGCAGTTGTCATTTCTCGCCAAGTACTATAACGTTTCCCCAGCGCGAGTGAAATATCGCTCTGTGAAAACAACAGAACCCTTTACCTCACATCACTTTGTGCCGGGAGGTGGGGGAATTTAGTTTCGGTTAACTTTGTTAATGAACGCTCTGTGCGCGGAGGTTTTGTGAACCAAACAAGGAGCCACCGAGGTTTGCCGCACGGGGCTGGAACACGTCTCGCATAATACATTGTAGATTGTTAGTTGTTCTGATATTACTGTTGGGTTATTATTACGTCAACAGCGTCTTTGTCACTTGTACGACTCACCTTATTGTAAACGCGTACGAAGAAATGTATGAGACAAGGCCCAGCTTTTGAGTTAGTGGAAGTTCACTGTACTGCCGGTAGTGGCTCTGCTAAACGATGACAGGTGGAGAATTCAATATGGCGTCACAGCAGCTCGGAGTAATGGGTGTTTTGTGGTGTTATAAGGCGAAATCTTGTGATTAGAGTGCAGAAATGTTTACGTGGAGAAAAGTTGATGGTTGTAACAGGAGTCTGGCGTAAAAAGGCAGCAGGTAAGACCCCCTCCCCCTTCGGTGTTCATGTAAAGGACCAAGTTTTCATGGACTTTGCGTGAGTTAATAATGCAGTCGCTTACGATACACGCGAGATGCCGGGAAACACCTGACGCGAAGTGGACTGACTATCTTTTTTGTCTACCGTACCAGCTGCAGAAGGTATTGTCCACAGACCAGGAGAAAATCCCTGCGTCGGGAAGTCGTTTCTAGGGCGGTGAAGGGGGAATGTTTACTATCAAGTGGACTAGAGGGCTGCTATTGGTGGGAAGTGTGATACGTCAGAGTTTTACGCTACTACACAGACTGAAAACATGACGCATTTGAGATTAGCGTGTATTGAGTGCGTCTGTACTGTGTTCTGTGGGTGTTGCGATAATATTCTAGATTAAATCGCTGTGCCGCTGTGAGGTAATCTTAAAGCTGTAGTCATTAGAACACTTGAAAGCCTGTCGTCTGTTGTTCGTTCGGTGGTTGTGGAACGAATGCTTTTAGGATGGGTCGTCACTCACAGCGAAATCTTGCGCATGCGCGTATATGGAATTCGTAGCAGGGATTTTCTCCTGGTGTGCGTGGACTGTACCCATGTTGACATTCATTAAAAGTTTTCGACTGTCTCCTTCAAAAAGCGCACACAGTTTCTTAGTGTCTCTTATTATTTTGTTTCGTGTTTGTGTTTGGAATGTGGTGAATGAATTACAGGGATGTGTCTTGTGTTCTGCAGAATAGCAGCCCCGTACGTAATTAAAGTTACATGGAAGGACAGAAACTTTTGGTTTTTGATGTCCGTCGGCCCGTCGTAAACAATTTACCAGTTTTGTTCTAGACTCGGTGCATGAAATGTATTTTTTATACTTTGCGCGATGTTTAACGTCGCACCTTGACACACGACGTCCTTTCTAGGAAGAGTTTTATGTGGGTTAGGTTAGACACGCAGCACGCACGGGAGCTCTGAGAACCGGATGTTGATTAGGTACGAAGTTGGTGGAGCCCGTTTGTGGGATTATGTGAATACGACGATGAACATTCGGGTTTCGTAAACAGTATGAAATCTCTTGGCTAGCTGAGCGAGTACCGGCTTCAAAAAGTTGATTTATGGTTGATTTAATAATGTATGGGTGTTGCATGTTGAGTTTTTGAGTTTCTTCGTAAAAACGTTATCTTATTCTCACATTAAAATTGATGCAGTGAGGGGTGTAAACTCTCTAAATGTTGTAATAAGAACAGGAAAGCGAGCGTAGTGTTCTGTGTTGTGGGTTACGGGCTGAAATAATGCCTTGAGTGGTTGAGGCTTTAGAAGTGGTTAATGCCAGGTGTGCAGAAACTGGAATAATGACCAAGAGTTAGTTCAGACTGTGCTGAAACTTCGGCTCGAGGAGGTTGGAGTCTGAAACGCAAGGTTCAAGTTCCAAAGTCTACAATGCTACTTAACGTAATTGTAAAAAAAAATCAAGCAATATTTTTTTTATACGTGAGGTTTCTTCTAGCGTACTGATATAGAATGGCACGTATGTGGTCTTGGTAATATGGGAATTCGACCCCGTATGTGATACAGTTACGTGCTTTTACAACCTTGCTTGTGATGTTGGGATATTAGGTCATTGTTTTCCGTGTCGTGTTATTAATAGCATTCTCGTGCTATTCAATGCGGTTGAATTAATGGAACTGCCCATTTGCATTCAGGAAGGCTTTAGTTTGGAGCTAACGTTTGGCTTGAAGAGCGCTCTCAATGGGTGTACAGCCAGGGTCACGCTATTTGACGGTTATCTACTTGTCCCTGAGCTGTTCAGACAACCAGTAAATGCAAAAATCCCGTGGGATTAAAGAAATATTTCGTATTGACGACATGGCGATGTTCTTATAGATTTAGAATCGTAGGTAGATGCCAACGTTCCTCGCAGGCCGCTAAATTACTCAACTTTATTAAATCATTACTTCAGCCTTCAAATAAAGTAAAGATTTCCGATGTCTCGGGAGTTTTTTTTACATCTTTCATCATTAACGATGTTTTAATACTTCAGAAAACACATCTCTTCACCATTACGAAGATAAACTGGTTAACGCTGTTTAAGGAAATAATCGCTGTTTATAATGAGACACGCGCTACGTGCATAAGATTTAAACAGAGAGCTCGTACCGCGAAGAAAACTTTACACTTCACCATTAGATAGATCAACTGGTTAACGCCGATTAAGGAAATAATCGCTGTTTATAATGAGACACGCGCTACGTGCATAAGATTTAAACAGAGAGCTCGTACCGCGAAGAAAACTTTACACTTCACCATTAGATAGATCAACTGGTTAACGCCGTTTAAGGAAATAATCGCTGTTTACAGTGAGAATCATACGAAGAAACTTTAAGACACTTGGCAGATTGCAAAGTTTTTTTATTATTATTAAAGCAGTGGTAAGTATGGTTACCACAGAGGTTTGGAGGGAAGCTTTAGAAACACGTTATGTCACTGCTGCTTAAACTCGAAGATCGCTGCTGAGTTGTATCTCGTGTCGATCCCATGTATTGAGGCTAACCGCCGTACGGCAATGTACGAGAGGTTGCCTCGTTCTGCCTGCAGGCGCCGTGGCGTTTTCTCTACAACAACTCGTGTAAATGGTTTAGGCTCGCTGAGTTTCGAGGGTGGGGACGGAAGTTACAAGCAACCCAATTCATGTATTCATCCCAACAGTGTGGATCTTATTACAAAACCAGTTCATGATCACACAACAGAATTCCAGGGTGATATGTTATAATTTTAATGTTTTTGTCTTCATCGTATTCTGATAGGAAATAAATACTTGTTGAATTTTGGTTGTTAAACGTCGAGAAGACGAGAGCATTTTAGATTCCTGACTGCAAGATACATTTTAGAAACAAATTCTGTGAATATTTTTGTGCCAGATTTCCTTTAAAAAGTTAACCAGTATGTATTCTGAGTCTGTATCCACGTTGTTATACATTCGTAAGGAAATTATCTTATCAAAATTTGCATATTACTTTTATGTATATATTACCATTTAAACCGGGGCTGTACATTGCCACCTGTTACAACCTCCTGTTACCGATTGTAGG
The DNA here is from genome assembly GCF_000696155.1 of Zootermopsis nevadensis. The sequence goes on along the minus strand of NW_019059725.1, from coordinate 321,180 downwards.
ATATCAAAATGTATGTTATTGTTTCTAATTCCGTAATGCCCACACGAAATTTCATAAAAACAGTCTAGCTTTTGTCGTCTAGATAAGCACGTGGACCTAACTTCACGTTCACACGCACGTGTTAACCCCTAGAAGCCGAAACTCGCCGATATAACATTTAATAACTCAGTCCGTACCGCAAAGAAAACACAACTCTTCACCATTACGAAGATCAACTGGTTAACGTTGTTTAAGGAAATAATCGCTGTTTACTGTACAGATCATACGAAATACATTCGTAGAGATTGAAGAGTTTTTGGATAGTCGGTGTGGTACATATAGTTACCACTGGTCTCTAAAGGGTTAAAAGGTTACTGCGTTAGTCTTATCGTATTAATGGATCCGTTTTAGTTAGTAGTCTACAATCCTGATACGTGTCTACAAATAGTGCAGTTTTTCACGATAATACTGTACTGATAATTGCTGTAGATGGAAATAATGATAATAATTATAATAAGAATAATAATTACGCTAATAACATAACGGTGGATAAAACTTTATTATTTTCTTGTAATAATGTTGATTATATTAATAACATATGTGGAATTTTGAGTGATGAAATTGTCTCTGAGTTTGTGGAGTAGCGGTTCTGTCTGTCTGTCGCGTGTGTTCTCATTGCTGTGACCGACCGACGGTCCTCAAGGCCACGCACTGCCATTTCTACAAGCGTGTCTCAGGGTGGGTACAAAATGAAACCGTGGTTTTTTTTAAACTCTCGCACTCGAAGCAGAGAGCGTCAGATGTTGAATTCAACTGTCTCTAGCACTGCGAGCCTAATCGATTGGTCGATCATTAATGTCAGGGTATAGACGCGTTCGGTGTTTGGCCGGGCATGTTTATTTTTACTCGTAATGATGTATCGATTCCTTGTGCGTTTGTTGGAGTGTTACTGTTTCCAACTTCCTGACAGGCAAGAAACCGTCCGTTGTTCTGTCCTTTAATGTCATTTACTGATGCGATCAGGTAATCAGACAGTACAATATTATTGGTAGCTTTATCCTGAGGCCGGTAAGTGTTCTCTCAGTTCACCGGCCTGACGAAACCTGGAGTTCAATGTACTTCGGGGATGAGACGCATAAAATGTCGAAAGTTATCCAACGTTTCGACAGACATTATAGGTGCCATCTTCAGGGGCACTTAATGTTGGTTGGGAGTTTTTTTTTTTTTTTGGAAGATATGGAACGGGCAGTGGGTGGCGAGTGAGGCGAAAAGATCTTATTTGCGAAGAGGACGAATTGTGTGATGCTCAGCTGTTACCGAGCGCGTTATTTGGGAAAAGAGGTTATAAAAGAGTTATTGTTATGTGGTGAGAAGTTTTGTTGGTGTGAATCGAGGAAGGATTTTGGAAGTCGCGTGGTTGTGGAAGAGGTGATTGATTTGTAATTACTATCGGGCCACGAAAGTGGCAGATATAATTTTTGTCGAAACGTTGGATGATTTCTGTCGTTCGGGAGTGGAACCTCGGTCGTCCATCTTGTAGACCGTGGTCCCAGTCAAGTTTCATGAAGGACAGCGAATGGTACTGAGAACTGTGTGGGAAAATGAGGGATTCCCCGCCGCCCTCGTTAGTCAAACTATGTCACTTATTGTGAAACAGGCATCGTTTTGCGTTATTCCGTGAGTAATGAACGGGGTGGATGGATCGCTTCTCGTATCGAGAATTGTGTGTAAAGAATGAACTAAGTGTTAAGCACGTCGGAAGCCGGCGTCGGTTCGCTAAGTGCCAGGTGGAAGTGTGAGTGATGTTAATATCGCGATACGAAATGTTGGAACAACTCTGCTCCGGGTTTCGAAGAAGGAAATTAATGCAGAAAGATAATAAAGAAGCGAAAAGATATCCAAAGGAGAAAATGTAAGTTTCCGAACAGAGACGGCGACGTCAGAGCAACCTCTGCGAGAATCGACCTTCGTGGCGGATTCCCCCACGTGGCCGCACGTCTGACCGGGATTCACGAGGTGATAGAGGTAACCGGAACCACTAATTCTTCCGCAAGAACGCCTGGAGGTATTAGGGTAAGAGTGTCCGCGGTTTTTGTACGACTCTAACTAGAATTTGTGTGGGGTCGATTAATTTTAATGTTCTTCAATGCCAAGTACTGTTGTGCTCGAAGATGGTCGTCCAGAACGCTCGTCATCATCGACAGAGGTTCGGCCATTTTTAAAACGTGAATGCCACACAAAAGTTTGTGCACGACCCATTGCGGACTCCCCAAATCCTTGCTTTAGCATTTCATAGGTTTCCGTAGCCGTTTTGGCGAGTCTTTGGCAAAATTTGATGCACACGCCATTCCGAAATCGCACTACCAAAACGCCCGTAACTAAGAAACAAATCCTAATTCGATGAAACTTTCCGATCGCACCTCGTAAGTCCAGAGAATCAGCGATTCGTATTGGTTCATTTTTCAAACGCTCCTGAAACAAGAATTGAAGAGAGAGAATAGAAATGAATATAAAGTCGACAGTATAGGAGGTAATGAGGAAGGATAGATGAATAAACGGCAGAGGGAGAAGGATATTAAAAGAGAACATGATTGCCCACAAGTAGGACGCGATGTTTTCGCGGTGGTGAGTCCGAAGATGGTTGTCTTCTGGGTTGTAGCGCCGTGTATTCTGGTAGAAGTTTGCCATCGTTTCAGAGGTTCTTGTTGCCTCAAGTGTCAGGACGATGAGTCATCGCCTTGATGATGGAGGCAAGAGTTTGTTTCTCCGTCTCGATTTGCTGTTTCGTTTTTGAACCTCAGCGTTGAGAAGTTGCTTGTATTTTCGTCGCCCGGTGCTCTGAGCGAGGCGCTGTGGGAACCGTGACGTGTGCTACACGGATCATCAATCTTAACTTCGCGAACGGGATCGCTCGCAACAATATCAGAGCGATATTACATGTACCTAACTTCCTGCTGCTGCTGGGATATTCTTGGTTCGTGCTGACAAATGTTGTGAACTGGTGAAGGCGCACGGCTTGGGGACACTTTCAATAGAACATGACACTCGGTGGGAGCAACAGCGGAATAAGTCTTGTTTTCTGAGATTCTGACGGTACGTCATTTGCGTCTGACAGAATTTGATCCTCCGTCATTTAACGCAAATTATACGAATATCGGCTTTGTAGAAAGGAGTTTTGATAGATTTTTTTTTACCCCCAGCCAAGAAGTCGTACAAAAATATTGGGAATTTCAGAAGTTATTTCTGATTTGAAATTGATTTTTTTTAAGGATTTCATAATACGTGACCGCTTGGTTATACTCGGATATAATAACTCTACTACATTGTATTACAGTTTCAATAACACGGTCAATATCATTTAGATGTGAATGTTACCATGTGTGATGAAATGGTTACCACACTTATCAGTTTATTTTAAAGCCAATAATTAATAAAAATATTTTTTATTGAATTCTATCTGTACCAATTTGCAATAACAGACCTAGGTTTGTACCATTTTAGTAGATTTTCACGAAGTTTCAATGTCTTGAACGTTTGCTTAGTAAATGTTAAAATGTCATTAACACGACTAATGCGTTGTATTTTACGTATTAAAATACGTAATATCACGTGTTTCGTCACTTTGTCGTCATAAGCGACGATGCGATGTGTTTTAGTGAATTTGGCCCCTGAATGTTAGGCTAATAGCTTGTCTTTAGAAACTATTAATAGTGTCTGTAGACGCTGGTTAACCTAACAGATTTTCTATGAAGTCAATATGAACCCCTTACCACTAAAAACTTCCCCCATCTGTAACTATTGTCCTTTCTTACAACGCTTGAAGTGTAGACTGTAGACTGTAGTCTGTAGTCTGTAGTCTCCGATGCTGTACGTGGCCATGAATCTTTAAGGAGAATGTAGCTTTTAAATTGAAAATATCAGCTGTTCATCCGTGATGTGTGTTTTGCTTTTGAGCGGATTACCGGCCTGTCATCGTAATTTGACATGTGATATTTAATTTTTTGCGTTAACATAAGCTGTAGCTCGATCTATTACAAGTTTGTATCGAAAAGTAATAAGGGTAATCCTTTGGGACTCTTAAAAGTTGTGTGCGCCAGTGCTGAGTGCTTTCAATGTTTGATGTCCACCAAGGAATAACGACAGAGGATTAGCCTTACGCCATCGCATGTCTGATAATCGGATAGAATTGAGGGTACTGTTGGATGGTTAATAAGGGGTTCCAAGCTGTATTTTGTTTCGCTGAGACCACAAATCAGTGTTCGGGCTGGTTTCAATACAGTAGTTAGTAGCCCGATGTAAGAGAGGCTGGGAGATTTTTTTCCGCAATGCTATAAATGAGCAGCTAATCTCGAAAAAAATGAAATTTGAGAAACATCAGACGCGTGCCCTTACCAAGCTTTGATATGCCACTGGACCAACAACCGGAAACTTTGTCGTGGAATCTTAAAACGGTGTCTGAGTTCACATTTTTTTTAAAAAAAATTCTTGGTGCTAAGTAGTGATGTGTTTATTCTGGTTTATAATTGTTTTGCTTGCATAAACGATATTCTTTTTAACTCTTTGGAACGTAAGTCCGCCGAAATAATATTTAAGAATTTAGCTCGTACCGCAAAGAAAACACCACACTTTACCATTACAAAGATTAACTGGTTAACGCGGTTTAAGGAAATAATCGCTGTTTACTGTACATATTGTACGAAATACATTCGTACTGAAGAGTTTTTGATAGTCGAAGTGGTAATTATAGTTACCACGGGGCTTTAAAGGGTTAAAATGTTTGTACGCGCAAATCGCAGTTACGTCTACAGGGAGATTCGTAATAAAGGACGAAAACTTTTTTTGTCTTTTGAGAGCGCAGTTGGTTTTTTTTACCAAAATATTTGCACATTTCAGTGAAGACGGGACAAAATATTACGGACTTCAGAGCGATATGCCTGTTATAATTTTTTTTGGAAGATACTTTTTCCGTAGCCATACGTAGAATGTCGGGCGGCGGCGGCGGCCACTTTTGCCTTAAGGTCGCCTGTGGTGTGTTAGGAGACCATTCATATCGACTATAGACGTAGCTGCGTTCTGTTGAACCTCGCCATTTCTTGAAGAAGAGAAGACCAGACACCCCCCCCCCACATCTTATATATAAGGAACATATTGCGTTTGGATTAAATTTCAACCTCGTCTCTGCTTTGTGTACCTTAAAAGCTACGTCGTATGTAATACAAGGGACAGAGTACACGCGAGAATGAATGTGGGAACATTTTGGTACAGGCACTAGAAAAATTCCTGCCGTCTTTTCATAGTCAGTGCTTGTAATAACGTCACAACGCACCCAAATTCTTTATACCAGAATTTATCTCACCTGATCGCATACGTAATTTGCCAGGATTTTTTCAGAAATTAATTAATGTCTGTTTCAGGTGATCCACGTATGTTTCCTAACTTGTTTTTTTTTATCTGTTGAGGGGTTAGATGTTAGTGCGTAGTGCTTGATTGTAAGAGAAAAGAGAGAGTTACCGAATGTTTACACTTTGAAGTGTTCGTGATCGTGTGTGAGTTGTTAAAAAGTTTGTTCTTTTCAGGTGAGTCAATGGCTCGTGTTGCTGATGGAGAATTTCGCGTTCTACTCTCTGGTGTAAGTGGCAGGCACGTCTTACTATGCCGCGTACTCGTAGTTCTATGAGGATTTTGTTGAGAACCTCAAGTCTTTATAGTTAGGATCTATAAATTTGATATGTGTGGGTTTGAGGATAAGAGTACATCAGATATTCTTAAATCCTATTAAGAATGATGTTTAAAGTGGTTAAAACTACTACCGTACTAATTGGAATCATTTTTATTTAAGGTTTATTCTGTTAGGTCGATAAACAAATCGCATTTCGATTGTTTAAAGTAGGTTCTCGACTTTATCTGTAATCGACGTTGAGTGGGACACTTGTTCTGCATTTCGGCTATTTCTGACTGATGTCATCGTGTGAAAAGAGTGGCCCCACATTTAAAAATGGTTCTTGCCCCCCTCCCCGGGGGGCCGAAGGTGATTGCTATTTCTGACTGATGTCATCGTGTGATAAGAGAGGCCCCACATTTAAAAATGGTCCCCCCGGGTCATAAGTCATTCTAATCTAATAGCTGCCTCATATCGTAGAATATACCAAAACCTTACTCACCCCTGCCTTGTTTTACGACACACAATATACCTCTATTTGGATTAGACGCTGATCATATAGTCGATACAGGGTCGTTTAACGAAACTGGTATATCTTAAAGTTTTATTTGTTTTTTTGACAATCTTTCGCGATCACGATAAATATCCGGCTTCATGTTATCCCCCGTCTCCTAGCAGATATTATTCCGTTTTCATCGTCAAATCTTCGACCACTATCATCAGATTTTGTTGATAGAACGCCCAGCGTCGAGCCCCGATCTTATGGCAAAAGTAAGACGTAAATATCTTGTAACTAAACGCGTAATACGTTTATCGACATTTGTCAAGCTGTTGAACTTTTAAAGATCTGTGTTTTATTATTGAATATTCTAAATTTTATTAAGGTACTTTGCTTTTGATTTTAAGCTCGTTTTTGCGATGGGTTTTAGCTGTGTTTCGGTGTTTTGAATTGGAATTAGGTTGGGTTTTATGATTTTTTTCTTCTTCAGTGTTTACAGGTTGGCTACAATCACGTAAAATGCTTAAATGCAGCTATAAAAGTCTGGCTTAGCTGATTTTTTTTAATGGTTTACGATTATAATAGTATTTCGGATATAAATATGTTTCGGACTTATGTTTTATTGCCAATTCCTTGCTGTAGTTAAGAAAATGATGGATCACTATCAGCGGTTCGCCTGAAACGGTAGACGCTTTAAGATAAGAAAAATATGGTCTGAGATTTTGGAGTGGAATTATCTGGTTTAATTGCATTTTGTCAGCAGTTTATAAGTACAAACAGAACTACGGATCATTATAATATATTGCATCAAATATCTAATAGTTTTTAAAATATTTTAAATTGATAAAAACCTGAGGACGACGGTATTACCCGTCGAAACATGTCGTTTTAATAAAAGCGCTAAAAAAATATAATGTAAAATCGTATTTACGATTAAGAGCGCTAATATAATATTTTACACAACAAAATGTTTTAATGTTATATAATTTTTACAACACCAATAAACTTCAAACGTTTGTGTATAGACTGTACAAAATAAATATATTTAATCAAACACAAACATGACGCATATAAGATACAAAAAGTTTATAACTTGTTTTCTGAACGGCTGTATTTTGATCTTGTTTTAAATATTTTATTTACAGTTCTTAAAATTTCTACGTAATAAAATAATTTGATAGATTAAAATGCGCGCTTCGAAGTCAGTAACTTTTAATTATCTTTGTGTACGTGTTTCGTATGATTCACAGTGTAAACAAGGATTGCGTCCTTAAACTCGATTAACCAGTTGATCCTTGTAATGGTGAAGTGCGGTGTTTACTTCGCGGTACGGACTGAATTCTTAAATACTATTTAGATTAGCGTTGGCTTCAAAGGGGAAATTAACATTGGCTGTAGCGGAGTTATAACTTCTTTGAAGGCATCTGTCCGAGTGCTTTTGTTTCTTGTATTATTTTAACATGTGAAGTGGATTGATTTATGGATTGTGACTGGCTCTTGTGAACGCTGTAATGAACCCTAGGATTCCGTAAAAGCCGAGGAATATCTTGAGCGGCTGAATTATTTATTTGGAGTTGAGTATGTTCTGCCCCTCGCATTTGTAGGATGTGTGTCACTTCGCCTCGGCTCGCCTCGTCGGTATCGTTGCTTGGTTGACGACTCTGGCGTAAGGATGTGTGGCGCGCATTGTGAGTGCTTTGTTTTGTCGCGTGACCGACTAGGCACAGAAAATGATATACCACTTGTGTACGTAGTGTATGGAATTCCATGACGCCTCGCGTGAAACTTGAACTTGGAAATTGAAAATCCGTTTCCATTCCTTAAAAACGATATCGAATGGACGTAATAAAATGGTTATAATTGACGTATGATGTCATTTTACGTTGTCCGTTTGAAGCCCAGTGGTAATTATGCGTACCACCCAACGCTAATTATACATTTTGACAACACGTTTATGGATCGCTTAAGATTATCAGAATAAACGGTGAATTTATCCCTAAACAGCGAGAGAGATAGAGAGAAAGAGGAAATTGGTGGGGGAGAAGTGAGAGACACTTCGCATGAGAAGCTTGCAGTGGCAACTTGGAACTTGGGAACCATCTCAGCATTTGCTTGAAGACAGAGGAAAACCAAGGAAAACCTGTGTCGAGAGGGCCGGTCGCAGGACCTTCCGGGTGCGCGCTGACTACTAGCCAGCGGTCCGGCAGACAAAAGAGGGATTTGTACGGCCCCTAGGTTTCCCTAACTTGTGCCATGGGCTTTATTGATAACCCTAAACAGCGTTAACCAAACGATTCTTTTAATAGAAACGCGTTGAGTTCTCTTTGAGGTACGGACTAAAATTATTAAATATCATTTACACGAACTTGCAGTTCCGATGTAAGTCAGTAATAATTTACGCACTTGCTGTGGATTACGCTAAATTATATTTTTATTCAAACATCGCTTTATGTATCGGCATTTAGACTCTTCATGCTACAGAAGACCTGGCCCTGAAGTGACGTCAAGAAAGTTGGAACATCAGCGTCTGTCGGTAAACCCTCGAGAGCTATCTCAGCATGTGTCGTCCGCGTAATTAAACGTGTGTATTCTGGAAATCAACACCTGGACGAGAATTAGACATGTCACACGGTGGTTTCCATCGTATGACAACTATTAACGCCGCGTGGTACAGTTTCATTTATGGAATCATGTGACCGGACTAGTGTCTGTCACAGAGTTCCCGACGCTGGGGTCCAGGTCTGGGGCTGGCATGTGGGTTGCTAGCCTCCCGCTGTCACAAACCAGAACGGATTACTCTGGGGGGCGGTGTTTGTCCCTAGTCAGATGCACAAGACACACAAAGTTACCTCTAGCGACATTGAAATTCCGCGTTGTTCGCGACTTTGCAGCTAGGAACCTTACGTGTACCGATCTCTTCGCCCTGATGATGGAGGTAGCAAGGGCCTCTGAAACGTCGGTGAACTACCAGGCTACGCGGCGCTACAGCCCAAAAGATAGCCTTTTTCGGACTCACCTAAACCTAAGGACCTAAGACATTTGTCATACCGTGGGACCAACTTTTAATACCTGTGTCGTAGAAGTCTGCCGCCTGGGATTGGAACCACTGTGTGACAGCCATCTCCGCCTCTCTGTCATTCTCAAAACGCTGACGCTGACGCTGACCGGACAGGAATTTCTTGAGGTGTAGGAAAAGATGGAAATCACTGGGAGCGAGGTCCGGGCTGTAGGGTGGATGATTAAACACCTCCCAGCTGAACTTCTGCAGGAGACTTGCTGTCCGTCGAGTCGTGTGCGGCCTAGCGTTATCACTGACCGCACTTCACAGTCGGCGGGAGCTGGAATAAGAACCTCCATCTTCAACAGCTGCAACGATGCTACTGTGAGAACGCGGGAAGTGCCGTTAGTGCATGCGCCATGCTACGTCATTGCTCTATCACGTACGCACAGTCGCTTCGCGCAATATAAGGTTTGCTAGCTGTGGGACGAGTGGGAAACTTACTTTGTGGACGCGCCTCGTAGAATGTGCTGTCTACGTGTTATTTCTGAGTCGTTTTATATTCGCCCGGGTATTTTATAATTTCGGTTTTTGGTGTTGGTGGGGGGGGGGGGGGGGGTATTTCACCCTCGGGCACTGCGTGTTTATTCAAACAGCTTTATATGTGAACCGACCAGTGTGAATCAAGGTAACTTTATTTCGAGATTTGATTTTGCAGGAACTGTACAGCGGGAATCCAATTCATTGAGTAAAATATGTAACGAGCGAATTACCAAGTTTATGATTGGATCCTGTAGAGTGGTTAAATTGAACTGCTAATGTTGATGTACCGTGGCCTGCGTTTGCGAGCTGAAATCGGGGCCGACAATTTATCATCGAGGAAGGTTTTAAACGGTATTGGGCACCAGATAGACTCCACTTTGTATTGGGCCACAGTTTTGCTGTGTGATGTGGGTTGACTTTTATGCGCACGTCTGTTTATCCGCGTTTGAAGAATATAATTCTCATACGAGCGACGAAAGACGCGGAAAGAATTTTTAGAAAAGATAAAATCTTTTAAAAATTAAAGACATCGTTACACTAATAATACAGGGAGTTCTTTTCTGAGCGCGCGCTCAGTCGGGAGTGTCGGGCGTTCTGCCCGTCAAGTCGGACCAACCGCAACGCCTCGCTTCACGGTTTCGCTGCTAGAGAACACACTGTAGATTGAACTGAATTAAGAAATAAACTCTTGGGGAAATAATCGTGATCAACGGGTGTATTCTGTCGTGAGGTTTCAGTGCTGTGTAACGCTTGTTATTTGAATTGACTGTACAAGAACACCTGCACCAAAACGTTACACGAGCCGGTAACTAGCAGAAATCCGTTGATCCTTTATTTCCTACTTTGTGCTTTCGTCTATTTCTTTCATTTCGCGTTCAGACTTCTGTGTAAGATCCCTGAGCCCAAAGGGACGGAGACAGGGAGAGAAACACCTTCACCACCACCCCCCCCTCTCCCACGTTTTCTTGAGACCTTGGCTACGTGAAAACCCCCCTTTAACCCCCCTCGATCCGTTTCCTAGGGAAATCAAATTACAGTTCGCTGGCGCCACGTATTGGTTGGTACAGTAACGTCGTCTCACAAGTGACGTCTCAGACATTTATTGTAACCGTCATGGCTTTGAAAACAAGTTTTCTTGATAAAGCTAAGTGAATTATTGGTTTGCAATATTGTTCAGTGGAGGTGATAGATGGTCGTAATACAACGGGATTTGTTATGAATTTAGAGGAAAACTACTTTTGTTACGGGTTGATCGCATCGCACTTAACGTCCGCTTTTGTCCGTGTGTTAAGAGTGAGGTTAGCACCCGACCGGTAGATTGATTCGCTACCGACCTGGGTAGCCCCGTCAGATGACGAGTGTGGATAGCTGTTGGCGTAGGCAGCTTAGTCGGTAAAGTGACTAGCTGTTTTTTGCGGTAGTCTTCGTTTCGCTGACACGCTCACGTGATATATTACGTATGAATTTTAGTTAGACGGGAAGATTTATCTTGTACGTTGTAAAACAGACAAGTTTAGTTATGTCAAATATGTGTTAAGTTATGCGAGTATTTAATCGATTTTAGGACGCTATCGATTTCGTAATAGATTTTACGGAGAAGAAAACAGTATATCGGTTCTGATACGCCATCAAATGTAATATTAACCCTGATTTGAGAAATTTTGAAATGAGTTGATAGTGTTTAAATACATCACAGTTCTGGGAACATGTGGAACAATACTATTGAAATTAATATCTGAGTAATATGGTTGGATTAATCTGGCTTAGGATAGGACGCGGATAATTTTTAACCGTTCAAGTACGTGTCTGGTGCGTGGCGTATTCTGGGCTTATTTTGTATGGTTTTTGCACGGAAATGTGTCATTACGAGCCTCAGTATTGTTAATTGGTTCATAATCGCGTCTCGTTACTCGATTAGCCATGATGACCGCATGATCATTGTACTGGTGGCATTTGTAGAGGAAATGTTGACATAGTTTAACGCGTTCCTGCGTGTTTCAGGCGTCGGTAACGTTGTAATTCGTTAACCATTTGTAATTAAGCTCTTGAAACTAAATGAATGATTTAGATTATTTCGTAAATATTTCGTCTTTCGAGAATAATTTTATGATAAAGTTTTCTAACTGTGAGTTTTTTGAACTAAACTTGAGTGGTTTTAAGCAGGTTTTGATGCGCTGGTAAACAACTATGCCGTTTACCAGCAGAAGCATTGGAGTTCTCGTGGGGGATATCGTCTGGGTAATTAACATTATTCAGTACATTTGGTCTCGCATCCAAGGTACTATGGTGTGTTTATGGTACCGCGGGCCCCCCTACCCAAAATTATCTCATACATTGCGACTAAATAAATTAAGACACACTGAAATTTAGGTAGAATGTACGTAAATTTTGATACGTAACGGAGAAAATCTTTAAAAAAAAAGGCAATATCTAGAAATGAAAGTAGAATCTACTCAACTCCCTTGAGAAACGCTGGTGCAGTGCATTCTTTGAGTAAAATGCATAAATGAACTCGTAATGGGGTTTTGTCCGCCTGCCCGCCTAAAATATTCAACAGATTTTGATGGAATTGGGAACTACATTAATATTTTTGGAGTTGAATTTTGTATCTCTTGATACCAGGATAACCGGAATCTTACTTTCGTGACACTAAAATAAAGTTACTAAAATTGTTTTTCGTCAAAACGACGCATAGTAACATAACGCGAGACAAATCTACAGTTTTTATTGGTGATATTTTAATATTTTGAATGTTTTTGACGAAATTTAAAGAAATCTGGTCATTGATGATGTTAAGACGTTTTTGTTTTCTGTTGTCAAAAGTTCAAGGCGCGTTTAGAAAGTATGGACACTGGTTCAGTGGAGCGGAGTCCTTGAGAAGCTGATGGTACCAAAAATGGAATACGCTTCTAATATGGAATATCGCGCGGAATTATTGAAACAAAATATGACCACTGTAATCTACCGTCCGGTATTAGCTTTGATTCAGCAACGAAGCCCTGTAATACTTGTTTTTTTGTTGATTACAGGCGACACGGGAGTGTTTTCAGAAAGATATTTTGTACATCACGCTGCGTCATGCAAAATGACGTGTTGGACAGTGGATTTTGCAGATAGGTGATCGCGGTATTATTAATGCAAAATGTTTATGTCAATTTTGAGGTGGTATTGTGCATCGCATCGTATTTAGTGAACGAAGCAGCGAGTATTTGCAAACAATAATATAAACATTGTATAGTTTTAAAACATTTGCTCAGATTGTACGTATTTTGCAGTGAAAAATCCTTAACCATTTAAAACCCAGTGGTAATTATATGTACCACCTACTTAAATAATCAGCAACTGTTCATTTTTTTGTATGTGAATTTCGTATGATTCTCAGAATAAACAGCGATTATTTCCTTAAGCAGCGTTAACCAGTTGATCTTTTGTAATGGTGAAGAGTTGTGTTTTCTTCGCGGTACGGACTGAATTCTTAAATATTATGTACGCAGCGCGTGTTTTATTATAAACAGCGATTATTTTCTTAAACAGCGTTAACCAGTTGATCTTTTGTAATGGTGAAGAGTTGTGTTTTCTTTGCGGTACGGACTAGATGTTTATAAATGTTTTACGAGGTTAAAATTACGGTCCATTTCTGTTTAGAACATTTTACCACGTGTAAATTTCTCAGTTGGAATTTCTTTTTAGTAAAAGGGACGAAAGATAATTTATAGTTGGCAGGATTGTGATGCCCGCGTGTGTCATTTGTACTGATATATCGAATCACGGATTATGATTAATGGGTTTTAGGCCGGTCATTTAATAGCCTGCTTGATGGATGGACTTGCCAAATGTTAATATTGGTTTTATGTGTATTTTATGTTTTTGGTTTACTCTGAAAAAAAGTGTAATTCCTGAACGAAGTACCCGCCCGCTAGGAAAGCATCGAACTTACGTAAGATTTGAGGTTTTCACAGCGGCGAGTATGGAGATTTCTGTCTTCTGGGTTGTTGCGCCGTGTAGTCTGGTCGATGTTTGCCGACGTTTCAGAGGTCATACTGCCTCCATCATCAGGGCGATGCTGAGTATGAAGATTTCTCTCTTCTGGGTTGTTGCGCCGTGTAGTCTGGTCGATGTTTGCCGACGTTTCAGAGGTCATACTGCCTCCATCATCAGGGCGATGCTGAGTATGAAGATTTCTCTCTTCTGGGTTGTTGCGCCGTGTAGTCTGGTCGATGTTTGCCGACGTTTCAGAGGTCATACTGCCTCCATCATCAGGGCGATGCTGAGTATGAAGATTTCTCTCTTCTGGGTTGTTGCGCCGTGTAGTCTGGTCGATGTTTGCCGACGTTTCAGAGGTCATACTGCCTCCATCATCAGGGCGATGCTGAGTATGAAGATTTCTCTCTTCTGGGTTGTTGCGCCGTGTAGTCTGGTCGATGTTTGCCGACGTTTCAGAGGTCATACTGCCTCCATCATCAGGGCGATGCTGAGTATGAAGATTTCTCTCTTCTGGGTTGTTGCGCCGTGTAGTCTGGTCGATGTTTGCCGACGTTTCAGAGGTCATACTGCCTCCATCATCAGGGCGATGCTGAGTATGAAGATTTCTCTCTTCTGGGTTGTTGCGCCGTGTAGTCTGGTCGATGTTTGCCGACGTTTCAGAGGTCATACTGCCTCCATCATCAGGGCGATGCTGAGTATGAAGATTTCTCTCTTCTGGGTTGTTGCGCCGTGTAGTCTGGTCGATGTTTGCCGACGTTTCAGAGGTCATACTGCCTCCATCATCAGGGCGATGCTGAGTATGAAGATTTCTCTCTTCTGGGTTGTTGCGCCGTGTAGTCTGGTCGATGTTTGCCGACGTTTCAGAGGTCATACTGCCTCCATCATCAGGGCGATGCTGAGTATGAAGATTTCTCTCTTCTGGGTTGTTGCGCCGTGTAGTCTGGTCGATGTTTGCCGACGTTTCAGAGGTCATACTGCCTCCATCATCAGGGCGATGCTGAGTATGAAGATTTCTCTCTTCTGGGTTGTTGCGCCGTGTAGTCTGGTCGATGTTTGCCGACGTTTCAGAGGTCATACTGCCTCCATCATCAGGGCGATGCTGAGTATGAAGATTTCTCTCTTCTGGGTTGTTGCGCCGTGTAGTCTGGTCGATGTTTGCCGACGTTTCAGAGGTCATACTGCCTCCATCATCAGGGCGATGCTGAGTATGAAGATTTCTCTCTTCTGGGTTGTTGCGCCGTGTAGTCTGGTCGATGTTTGCCGACGTTTCAGAGGTCATACTGCCTCCATCATCAGGGCGATGCTGAGTATGAAGATTTCTCTCTTCTGGGTTGTTGCGCCGTGTAGTCTGGTCGATGTTTGCCGACGTTTCAGAGGTCATACTGCCTCCATCATCAGGGCGATGCTGAGTATGAAGATTTCTCTCTTCTGGGTTGTTGCGCCGTGTAGTCTGGTCGATGTTTGCCGACGTTTCAGAGGTCATACTGCCTCCATCATCAGGGCGATGCTGAGTATGAAGATTTCTCTCTTCTGGGTTGTTGCGCCGTGTAGTCTGGTCGATGTTTGCCGACGTTTCAGAGGTCATACTGCCTCCATCATCAGGGCGATGCTGAGTATGAAGATTTCTCTCTTCTGGGTTGTTGCGCCGTGTAGTCTGGTCGATGTTTGCCGACGTTTCAGAGGTCATACTGCCTCCATCATCAGGGCGATGCTGAGTATGAAGATTTCTCTCTTCTGGGTTGTTGCGCCGTGTAGTCTGGTCGATGTTTGCCGACGTTTCAGAGGTCATACTGCCTCCATCATCAGGGCGATGCTGAGTATGAAGATTTCTCTCTTCTGGGTTGTTGCGCCGTGTAGTCTGGTCGATGTTTGCCGACGTTTCAGAGGTCATACTGCCTCCATCATCAGGGCGATGCTGAGTATGAAGATTTCTCTCTTCTGGGTTGTTGCGCCGTGTAGTCTGGTCGATGTTTGCCGACGTTTCAGAGGTCATACTGCCTCCATCATCAGGGCGATGCTGAGTATGAAGATTTCTCTCTTCTGGGTTGTTGCGCCGTGTAGTCTGGTCGATGTTTGCCGACGTTTCAGAGGTCATACTGCCTCCATCATCAGGGCGATGCTGAGTATGAAGATTTCTCTCTTCTGGGTTGTTGCGCCGTGTAGTCTGGTCGATGTTTGCCGACGTTTCAGAGGTCATACTGCCTCCATCATCAGGGCGATGCTGAGTATGAAGATTTCTCTCTTCTGGGTTGTTGCGCCGTGTAGTCTGGTCGATGTTTGCCGACGTTTCAGAGGTCATACTGCCTCCATCATCAGGGCGATGCTGAGTATGAAGATTTCTCTCTTCTGGGTTGTTGCGCCGTGTAGTCTGGTCGATGTTTGCCGACGTTTCAGAGGTCATACTGCCTCCATCATCAGGGCGATGCTGAGTATGAAGATTTCTCTCTTCTGGGTTGTTGCGCCGTGTAGTCTGGTCGATGTTTGCCGACGTTTCAGAGGTCATACTGCCTCCATCATCAGGGCGATGCTGAGTATGAAGATTTCTCTCTTCTGGGTTGTTGCGCCGTGTAGTCTGGTCGATGTTTGCCGACGTTTCAGAGGTCATACTGCCTCCATCATCAGGGCGATGCTGAGTATGAAGATTTCTCTCTTCTGGGTTGTTGCGCCGTGTAGTCTGGTCGATGTTTGCCGACGTTTCAGAGGTCATACTGCCTCCATCATCAGGGCGATGCTGAGTATGAAGATTTCTCTCTTCTGGGTTGTTGCGCCGTGTAGTCTGGTCGATGTTTGCCGACGTTTCAGAGGTCATACTGCCTCCATCATCAGGGCGATGCTGAGTATGAAGATTTCTCTCTTCTGGGTTGTTGCGCCGTGTAGTCTGGTCGATGTTTGCCGACGTTTCAGAGGTCATACTGCCTCCATCATCAGGGCGATGCTGAGTATGAAGATTTCTCTCTTCTGGGTTGTTGCGCCGTGTAGTCTGGTCGATGTTTGCCGACGTTTCAGAGGTCATACTGCCTCCATCATCAGGGCGATGCTGAGTATGAAGATTTCTCTCTTCTGGGTTGTTGCGCCGTGTAGTCTGGTCGATGTTTGCCGACGTTTCAGAGGTCATACTGCCTCCATCATCAGGGCGATGCTGAGTATGAAGATTTCTCTCTTCTGGGTTGTTGCGCCGTGTAGTCTGGTCGATGTTTGCCGACGTTTCAGAGGTCATACTGCCTCCATCATCAGGGCGATGCTGAGTATGAAGATTTCTCTCTTCTGGGTTGTTGCGCCGTGTAGTCTGGTCGATGTTTGCCGACGTTTCAGAGGTCATACTGCCTCCATCATCAGGGCGATGCTGAGTATGAAGATTTCTCTCTTCTGGGTTGTTGCGCCGTGTAGTCTGGTCGATGTTTGCCGACGTTTCAGAGGTCATACTGCCTCCATCATCAGGGCGATGCTGAGTATGAAGATTTCTCTCTTCTGGGTTGTTGCGCCGTGTAGTCTGGTCGATGTTTGCCGACGTTTCAGAGGTCATACTGTTGTGGGGGATCGAACCCCGGTCGAGTCAAGTAATGCTTCATAATAACAACAGAATTAATTAACCTGTGTAATTGTTCCTGCCAGCAGCCTTAAAGTGGCAGGTGCTTTCAGCTTAATCAGTGAACACAATGTATTTGCGCTGTCCACCGAAGTGGATACATGTCAGTGTAGAAATAAAAGAATATTCTCTTGAAAGTCGTTTTTGTTAGAATTGCGGCTTTGTGGTCCTTTTTTTTAACTCTGTTAGTTATGACGTTTTTTTATAACCCTTGAACTTTGTCCTTTCCGGTTTATAGCAGTTACTTTAAACTGAAGACCGTTTTGTCGACTTTTCGCTTCAGTGTTACAAATTTCTTGGTTCGACGCAACAACAATAATAATTATCACTCGGCTTATCACAAAAATTATAACAGGTAAGCCAGAATGGACCAAGGAGGAACGTATTTTTGAAGCGACCCGTTCTCATCGTTTGAGTTGATATTGTGTGCCTTCTCACGTATCAGCCGCGGTCTCGTCTCCTAGAATCGGGCAGTCCGCTGATAGTCGAACATCCCATCGACGTTGTATGTCTGTCCGATCATCACGCCGTGAGCTACCGGACGCGCGAAAACTATTTATCGAGCAATTAGACTTTTTGGAACTTGGCTTCTAGCCGATTACGTCATTTGGAGTGCGTGGAAACTGAACTTTGATAAATACGTTTCAGAAGTGGAATAATGTCTTGACACTTACCAGCACGTGTTTTTTTAATGTTTCAGTGTGTCTCACGTATCTCACGTCTGTTGCGTAAATTAATTGTTCAGGTTGTAAAATACGTTTCATCGTCATTGGAAATAGGCGACTCGGATATTGTTCGTTGTTGGAAGTTGATGTTCTGGGTTTTACCGCGGTGTAGACCTGTCTATATATATGTGCCACCGTTTCGGAGAAGCATACTGCCTCCATCTTCAGGACTGCGGTGCTTAATAATCGCTTGTTTGCAACCTGAAATTATACTTGCTCAATTTTATGAGTCTAATCACAATAAAATATTATTATTAAATATTAAAATATTATTACAATTAACATTTAAATATTTAAAATATATTATATATATATATTAGTTCTTACTTTCAGTGTTTACCAGTCCTTTCTTTGACATTATCAGGACCACCAGACAAAAATTGTGAAACCCCATCGGCGTAGAGATTAAAGTGTTTTGGCATGCTTTCCGGGAGTTCAAATTCGGTTCGTCGCCTTCTGGGTGTCATGCCAATAATTTAGTGGTACTGGACATCTCGGTACATATCGGTATTGACATGTGACAAACTCTACTCTACTCTCTCCTTTCATGTCCCTCCCCCGTGCACCCCCCCTCTTGAATAACTTATTTCAATTAACGTTGTCAGACGCCCGTGCGTGAGACGCTAATGTGTATCCAACATCGGTTCATGTCTCACCGCGCATGCGCTGTAAATATGTATTCTGAATTATTGTTAAAACAAGTGTGGCGAATATTATGTTGTTGTGAGTTTTGGCGCTGTGTAGACTCGTCGGTAGAAGGCAAACGTTTTGGAGAAACTGCCATCTTCAGGGCTGAAGATCATCGTACTTGTAGATAGGGTTTCTCCACCGACCTAAGAGTCTACACGACCCCAAAACATAATAATGCTGCCATGATCCCCACAGACGTTAAAACAACAATTCTCTATCAAGTTTTAGTTGGTTGAACGTGTAGCATGCGATACAAGATGCGCGCGTTCTCAGTTAACATGACTTCGATCGTGAATATCAGATCTAGAACTTCTTGACGATGGTGAAGAGTCAATTGAATAAAAATTTTCTTGGATATTATCCATCGTCTAGTAAATATAAAACGTAAAACGACGTTTCGGAGATGGGACTCTATCT
>NW_019059725.1:218005-229116 GCF_000696155.1 Zootermopsis nevadensis | reverse complement strand
GTCCCCCCCCCCCCCCCCCGCGAGATTGTGACGGTTTACTGCTATTAGATTTTTTAAAAAAAAAAAACCCTAGCCCCGAATTCGCCTAAAACCTTTGGAGAGGAACGTGTGACTACGAGAATGTCTTCAGAATTTGCGATTCGATGTGTTGTAAAAACGTCGGTGTCATGGTCGTTGCAGAATTTAATTTCATTCCGTGGTTACTCTGTAGGTCAGGGGGTCTCTGCCCTTTCCAGACTGAGGACTAAGATGGCTGCTGTCTGGGATGTTCCGCCATGTTGTCCGGTAGTTTACCGACGTTTCCGTATCGCTCTTGTGGTGGCAACAAACGCCCCTGAAACGTCGGTAAACTTTATCAGACGCCCACGTCACAATATCACAGATAAATTATGACAGTATTGGAACTCTGTGGTCGTTTATTAAATTTTTTACTGAATTTTATAATCTTTATGTATTACGTTTAATTCCTGTATCCTTCCGCGTGTTCATTATTACGAATTTTTTCTCAAATCTTTCTTAGTTTGAAATATTCTTTTCAGCGCCGTGTTCTCAAAACACCTTCAATCTGTTTTCTTCCCCGAATGTGAGATTTCTATATAATTTAATTTGTATACGGGAAACCAAAAGATTGAACTGCGTAGAAGTAGGAAGCAACCTTAGAATTTAATCTCCTTTTTTTTTTTTTTACGTAAATACACTTTTGTATTTTCTAGACATTTGAATGTTGCAAGGTTTTTATTCTCTCCCTTGTACTTTTAATTTTCTAGTTAATAATATTAATTGGGGGTAATTTTACACTTGGTATATTATATTTTCAGTAAAGGGATAATTTTTTTTTTTTTTTTTGGTTTGTAGAATTTTTATACAATGTCTTTGTGATTTTATGTACAAGTTTTAATGGAATCCAATCGCAAATGTTCTTTTACTAAAGAATCAGAAGGATTAGAGTTATCGTGGGGGGAATGAATAAGACGTCATTTTCTGCTAAGATGAACTGAACAGGTGTAGTGTTTCCAGTTGATTGAAATGTTCAAATCGATCGCGTCCATAGATTATGTTCTGTCATTGGGCCGAGCACAGCACTTCAGTACATGAGAGAATCTGAGGAAAAGAAAGGAAAATAAGGGGACAATGGAATGCGAAGGAGAAAATGCAAAGAAAGGAAATTAGATTTTGTAAATAGAAGGCGAGAAGAAATACGTACGGATGGGGAGATGTAAGTAGGAACAGAGTGAAAGTAAATGAAAATAGGAAATTGGAATTGAATAAATAACGAAAAGGGAGGAGAGGAAGACGAGGGAAGGAGGAGACGTGGAAGATGGAGAGAGGAGGTACTAACAAATGGAGTCAATTTCAGTAGGAACAGAGTGAAAGTAAATGAAAATAGGAAATTGGAATTGAATAAATAACGAAAAGGGAGGAGAGGAAGACGAGGGAAGGAGGAGACGTGGAAGATGGAGAGAGAAGGAACTAACAAATGGAGTCAATTTCTCAAGCTGCAGTGCGAGATATCCCCCCAGCCAGCGCTGCAGCAGCGCCACTAGCGGCCGGTCCTGAAACTAAACGTGTCTAAGTCCAAACTTGACTCGCGGAGTAATAATAGCCCTTTGATAAGTTTGGTTATGCATTCCGATGGACATACCTGATGCGGAGTCGTTAAAAGGAATTGTTTTGAGATTCTTTGTTAGAATTTGGAGAAACTCGTTCTGGAGTGAGGATTTGTATACGTGGTCGGAAGGAAATTTGGGGGATCTCTGGAGCCTCGGTGGGAATGGGTTTATCGATTTGTGACATAAACCTCTGTGAAAGTGCTCCTCCGACGTTGCCCTGGAACGTTTGGGGTGCCCCCCGGACCGCGGGCTACGTTCGGCTGGAAATGGGTTTTATTTGCGACGAGTCCTTATGCCACTCTTGTTATTAACGCTCCACGACAGTGGCGTTGAATTTTTAAAAATTCAATCCAACGGCGGACAAGACGGAACATTCGGAGTTTTACTACAATTCTGCCTTTCTTTCTCGACGTTTTACATTTCTGTTTTTCGGAGCTTATTTAACGAGTCTGTATCAACCGCAAAGGTCATTTCAGGTGAGGTTTAACACGGCATTTTTCTGCATTCCTTTTTAAACGCGACTTTGAAGCATTATATTTTATTTAGTGTTCTGTCTGATGACAGGTCCATATGAACAGGATCCTTCCATCCTTTTTTCGGACTGGGACCTGTTCATATACGTTCGTGGCAGATGATCCAGAAGTGGTTTGCCACTGCCTTCTTCTGTGTGTGAATGGAGTAATTGTTGGGATGCCCCGGAGGAAAACTCCGTGTTGCCTAGACCCCGGCCTTGCCCAACACAAGTTATAAATTCGGGCACCGCCGGGAATCGAACCCGAGACCCCCCAGGATTATTTATCGTGGTTATTTATCGACGTTATAGACTGCTTTCATTTCTGAATTACTTATCGTTGCTGTATCAACTGCAGATGGTTTAGAATCATTGACGTCATCACTAAATGTGAAATTTCACACAAATCTATCCAGTTCTGATATAATAGCCGATGTCCGTCAAGCTTGATGCAGTTCTGACGGTGGCGACGCTGGTAGCAGGAATTGCAATTTAGTCTATGTTAGGGTCTGGTGGAGTCTAAGAGTTTTCACTTGAAATTTTCTTCGTAAAGAAAATTTTATAAACTTTCAGTGCCAATTGCAAAGATAATGTTCTGCTGAAGAGGTGTTTTATTTGTGTCAGCTTCGACTTGTCGTATGTGAAGATGAAATTAATGGGCGCAATAGCAAAGTAACGAGGTGTAGTAATTGCGTGTACTTAACCAATAAGTCGTCGTTAGAAAAAAAAAGGATCTTGCTCGTACTGCCAGGATTTTCTCGGCTCAGACGCAGTAAAGTACACCGACTGTGCCCTGTAAGGTATACATTCCCGCTCTGCTCCGTCTAATCAGATTGATTCGACGGTGATTGGCTTGATCAAGAGGCAACAGCGACTTAACCATTCTCTCTCTGTTTCTTTTAACCCTGATTCTGGATATACGAGGCGCGTCCTCAAAGTAAGTTTCCGTGGGGCCGTTTACAGAAACAAAACACAATTTCATGGAAATATTTATTGCAGCAGATACAGCAAGTGTCCAGCTATTTTTCAACATATTCGCCACCGGAATTGAGACATTTGTCATACCGTGGGACCAACTTTTGAATACCTGTGTCGTAGAAGTCTGCCGCCTGGGATTGGAACCACTGTGTGACAACCATCTCCGCCTCTCTGTCATTCTCAAAACGCTGACGCTGACCGGACAGGAATTTCTTGAGGTGTAGGAAAAGATGGAAATCACTGGGAGCGAGGTCCGGGCTGGAGGGTGAATGATTAAACACCTCCCAGCTAAACTCCTGCAGGAGACTTGCTGTCCGTCGAACCGTGTGCGGCCTAGCGTTATCACTGACCGCACTTGGACGCGCCTCGTATATACAAGTTAAACGAATCAAGGAGCGCAGGGAATTGATAAAAAAAACAGTTAATAAAAAATAAAAATGGAACTAAAGTAAACATTGGAAGGAAATGACATAGAAAAGCTTTAAACCTTTTAGAGATATGCCACACTTGCTCTAACAGGAAATAAATAAACAAATTCGTGTGATTCTGACTGTAAACAGCGATTATTTCCCTAAGAAATGTTGTTGTGTTTTCCTTGCGGTACGGACTGAATCTTAAATATTATGTAGATGGATATTTTATCCTTACCGGAAGGACGAACGGGCATTGCCTGGGAACCTTCTATCAGTACGGTGCTCTTCATGTCTCTGCCCCCACCACCGCGAAGAGTTATGAACGTCGTAACAGGTGGTGTGCTCGGTTACCACTGGCCTATAAATGTTCAGCCTGCTTTAATTCGAATACCGAAATTGGATATTTCATTGTGTATTTTACCTGTTTCATTAAACAAGTCACTGAATTTAATAATTATGTTTGCATATGAATCGTTGCCTGTTAATGAATCCAATTAGCACGGGACAGAGAAGAGTGCTCATTTAATACCAGTGACAATCATGTGGTTAGGTAACTGTAAATTATCGTCTGATTACCTTTTGAAATTTCGCCACGTGTACCTCACTTTCTAGATTTTCTTCAAATACTTCCCTTCCTTGAACAATCTAAGCATTTTTTTATATATATATATACAGCCTCTGTGTATCAGCGGTTTAATTTAAATGACAGTTGATAGATTTTTACTAAATTTAGCGTGATCGTTTTATCTCAGCCGTGTGTAATATGAACATTGGGGCTTTGTGTCTCAGGCATTGGGGAGTGGAGGTATATTTCCACACGTTTAACCTCGGCGATAGTTGGTTAGCGGTTAAAATTTATGTCTCGTTCTGTCTACCCCGAAGGTGCCAATTACATGTGGGGCAGGGTACTTCCCACATCCGTTTTGGAGAACGATTTCTGCCTCAGCTGGAATTATATTCTAGTTTTCCAGATCTTATTCTGTGACGTTACTGATCGAGGTGTATTTTTCCCCTCGCTGTGGCATAGTTAAGACGTCGGATTATTGATATCTTAGCTTTGGTTTGTTTTAGAAAATACATTAATTCCGAATTCAGATACACGGAGATGTGAAATCTGGAACGAGAAGTTATGAAGCTATGAATAAATCGAGTAGGGCCTACTTAATTTTGGGATGGAGTGTAGCGAATTCAGATTTGAAGAAACGATTCTCTGTGCTGATATGTTTACGTTCTGGTAAAACTACGTAAGAGGAGAATTTATACGTTGAGATTCTATTGTGTCTTGGCATTGGCTGTACTGAGTGGGCCTCCGTATAGAACACGGTCGTAATAAGTCATTTGATGATGTCCAGTTTTCCAACTTCCGTGTAGAAATGAGTTCCAAAACCATTTCATTTCATCTGCCATCCCAACTCTCTTCCATTCCTCCAGCAACCCCTAATGGCGTAACCAATTCCCCCCCTCCCCGTCCCCCGCTGAATCAATGCTGAAATGGACGTACTACATCAATCTGTTACACTACACTCAGTTCTAGTACCCGATACGTATTTGGTTTAGTTTTTTTTGTTGACTTGAAAATAAAAAAAAAATAACGATGGAAACACGACTTACCTGTTAGACGAGTATAAGAATATAACCCGTACTGCTGTTTTTAATCACAAAATTCCTGTAGAATTCCTAATCTGTCTGTGGCTTTCAGTTGCTGTCTCTATAATAGACAAGTTTATTTATAGACACTGTCCAGACATTGAATTAATTAAACCCTTTCGACACCACGACACAAGAATTTGGCCTTATAGGGGGTCTGTCTTTCTGTCCGCATGGTTAAACTGGCAAACTGCTGGACGGATTTTGATGAAAAGTGGTATGGATGTTATGCCATCGAAGACCAAACGATAGTAAAAATTTTAATTTTTTACAATCGGTAATACCAACATGGTGGGCTCACGAACTTGTGAGATGGGAGCGTTACTTTATAGGGTTGTTGGTGTTTGGTAGTAGATCTTCGAAGAATACGCTTTTTATGGTGTTGTGATGTTTTGTTTAATATAAAGTGAAAACTTTGTTTGTGTATGGAACAATAGTTTCGTTCGGACTGGGTTTTATTCTGCAAAAAATGTGCTCACGAGTACAGTACGCTATCGCAGAGGCGCCATATTGTTTATTATGGATTTATGTTGCTTAAAGAAGGCCCATAGATCACGTGACGTGTAAGGTTATAAATTAATGTTTTTAGGTAAGGCAACATAATTCGTCTTTAAAATTAACACATTAAAATAAAATTTCTTTATGCGTATAGTACTTTGCATTTATTCATTAGTTTCGAGGAATGTATGGAGGAAAATCTAGCGTTCTCTATTTAAAATGCGCTTTTCTGTCAACATTAGCTTTTTTTATTAACAGTAGAAGACCGGAGAGAGAGAGAAGAAGAGACGCTCAAAATACATGTTAATGCATTTCAGTCGTAATGGTTGAAAGCACGTAAAGTGGATTGTAATTCGCGCCAATTTCATTCGCGAATAAGATTTTCTGTGTCTCAAGGCGAGATGCTGAAAAATGACGAGGCTGTGCAGGGCTACCAACTTGGTTGTGATGAGGTTGACTGGGGCGGGGGGGGGATTATCTCGCAACTTCATAGCGTCAGAGTACTGTCACCGTCTTGACATCACAAAACCTCTGCTGTTTGAATAGTAATGCAGATTTAAGTCGTCTTTCTGGAGCACAGCTTATATTTTTAGTATAAATATATGGAATTTTTATCTGTTGAATGTTGGAAGTGTTGTACGGTGTGAAATGCCGTTGCGTTGTCTGACAGCACTGACTTTGATATACGCCAGCCATAAACGTTGGTACAGAGAGGGAGAGCTATTCGCTTCTTGGAATTCGATGCGTGGTATCTACCCACACACACACGCAGTGAATTTTATTGGGTTTGAACTAGGACAGGTACACGTGTGTCTGTCTGTCCCCCCTTTTTTTTTAAAGGAAACATGAAACCCCTGCAAATAACTGAGGCTGAAATCAGCTTGGACCTCGTTTTGGGGCCAACAAACTTCTAGACGTTCTTGATGCCTCCATCGTCAGGGCGATTAAATTCTTTAAATTTTCTACCAGGCTACACGGAGCTTCAACAGACATAACTTGAATCTTAACGAGTTGCTATTACGTCGTCGTCCAGACGTTTCTGAGTACTGTTTCGTGAGTGCATGGCTCGAGAAAGCCCGAGATGTTCTGCGTAATGTTTGACTATCATTTGAACGTTGCCAGGCCCCCAGACCACCTCGACAACTCAGTCTGCATCTATTTCATTAATTTATCCTTGCATCGCCCGTTGGTCTGCCGAATGGTTTAATTTTTTTTGCAGACTTGTGGAAAATTTTGTTTGGGCTTCGAAACGTAATACATCGTCAGCATTTTTATATACATTCAGTAAATCTAACCTTTATTGAAATTTAATCGCATAATATCGAAATGGCAGCCTACCAAAGTCGCACGGGCGGTATAACACAGATACTTCAAAGTTATTCTGTTCATCCTGGATCTGTTTTTTTTTTAAAAAAAATGAGGTTATGTATTCATCGTCCTCAGAGAAAACCATCTTAGCAACCTACTCTAAGCCATTTCTATGCATTTAATAGCAACGCGCTTTAGCAATAAATTTTGTAAGGAATTAAATAAGAAATTAGAAATGCGCATAAAAGTTTCTAAAGGAATAAAGGTACCGTTTGGGACTTAATATGTAAATATTAAAATGTGTCACGGAGGAATAGCCTTTAAAGGGTAAAGTAGATTCATCTGCCCTTATGGACGTTTTTTTGAAACGGTCTATCATTGAATTACGTAAATGCAAAATTTTCGTAAGAACTTCGACCACTAATATTTTGCAAAGTAATTAATCCTTTAACGCCGAAGCTGGTGTGAATATTATTTAAGAATTCAGTCCGTACCGCAAAGAAAACACAGCGCTTTACCATTACATAGATCAGTAGGTTAATGTTGTTTAAGGAAGTAATCGAGGTTTACTCTGAGAATCAAGTCACTTCTGGGCTTTAAAGGTTTAATTTATTTTATTCATATTCAGAAATCCTTATGGGGGTTTTGTTATGAACCAATCTAGTATATGGATAAGAAAGGAGTACCAGTTCTTAGTCGGTATAGAACGAATTTTAAAACTGTTTCATCTCGTGTTAGGTTTAGATTTCGCGGCAGAGTAAAGCGATTTTTAGCTGAGCTGTTCGGTAAACGTATTGAGATTCTGAAACATCTCGTACAGAAACAGAATTGGGGGATGATGCAAAATAAAACACGATCTCCTTCGGTTGTAGGTTTACGATTACCGTGGGATATATAAGTTCGGATGAAAACATTTGCATGTAACACTAATTCAGTGCATAACTGGGAACTCGTGGTATATAATAAGAAGCACACACCAAAAAGAAATACATTTTGTAGCGGTTCGTAACCGAATGATATTTCTCATTCACGAGGTAATGTTGCCTCGCGTATGTTCTCTGATTCTATGCTAAAGGGAAACTGTATCAGCTGAGAGGATTCACACACAGGATCGTTTACTTAATGCACATCCTTGGCGGTTTCTCCTTTCAATTTGTCTTTCTCTGTTTTATATTAATCTTTCTCTCCCTTTCCCTCGTCTAGCGGTTAGAACGCTGGCCTTGTAATCCTGGGGGGTCTCGGGTTCGATTCCCGGCGGTGCCCGAATTTATAACTTGTGTTGGGCAAGGCCGTGGTCTAGGCAACACGGAGTTTTCCTCCGTGGCATCCCAACAATTACTCCATTCACACACAGAAGAAGGCAATGGCAAACCACTTCTGGATCATCGGCCAAGAACGTATATGAACAGGTCCCAGTCCGAGAAAAGGATGGAAGGATCCTGTTCATATGGACCTGTCGTCAGACAGAACCCTAAATAATAATAAAATAATGTGTAATTAAATACCGTACCTTCACTGTTCACTTCGTCAGTCGCCATAATGAAAAGACGCACATTGAAGGTTTTTTTTAGAACAGGGTGCTTAGGAGAATATTCGGAACTGAGAGGGTTGAAGTGATAGGTGACTGAAGAAAACTGCGTAATGAGGAGCTGCCTAACTTGTGCCCTTCACCATACATAGGATCGTCCCAGCCATTAGAAACATCGTGGTTTTCCTCATTATTTAGACGAAATATGACATTAACGTTTCGTTAAACTTGTTTACGTCTCATACGACTGTTGGCCTATAACCACTGTGTTTGAAACAGCATCTTTAAATAACTCGTGGATATAGTTATTAGTTGGGTGATATATTCAAGCCACGGTAATTTATCTGATTTGTGTTTTTAATTGAACGACAAAGCCCCTCAAGCTATTCGTCTTTGTGGATATTTTTTTAAGTTGTGTTTTTGTTTGTAAGCGTCTCAGACGTATTCATTAACAGTTCAGAGTCTTTGTATTTGAGAATATACTCGTCTTTTTAAAAACTGCGAGATTGGACGCTTGGATTAACAGACTTAGGGAATGCTTTTCCGCGTGAGCTGGCCGCGTTCCTAATAGGGAATGCGTAGATCCAAAATATAATTGAAGTCAGTAATTTGAGAGAGTCTAGGGTTGGATCTTAAGGGAGATAAGATAAACCTTGGGTTATGGGTTCTCGTTTATGGATGTCGGTTCGTCTCTTTGGGTACATCAAAGTATATTTCTGTGTAGCGTAGCTGAAAACAGAATTTACCAAAGCAAGTTTACTAGTAATCATTCAGACAAACTCGTTCTGTGCTCAAATGTTTTGACGGCGGGGGTCATATTTATTATATTTACGGTGGGATTTTGTTGTGTTGGTATGCGTTTCAGGTAAAACGCATTATCACAATCGGGAAGACGACAGATAATCTTTTTAGCGCTCGGAAAATTGCTATTTGTATAGTTCGTCATCGTACGTGAGGTTTAAGGTTCTCACGGAGTCGAGTATGAAAATGACCGACTTTTGGGATGTAACTCCGTGTAGTCGCGTAGAAATTTAACGATGTTTCTAAAGTATTTACTGCCTCCATCTTCAGGATAGATATTTTGAATTTAAACCCGTTAACAGGAAACATTACGAATAAAAGTTCCCGCGTTGGACGTAACTCGGTGGACTGGTCGGTAATGTGGTATAAAATTATGACGAAGTGAAATGTTTAGTAGTTCGGAGAGAAAGTTAAAATCGATGCCGCGCGGGTTATTTTCGCAACATGGTGAGATTCTACTTAACTTCATGTCGACACTGAGATGTTGAGGGGTTGGGGGGAAGGGTTGTAGCTTAAATCTTGTGCCAATAATGAGGGGGTGATTCCAAGTCACCGGATGGAATTAAGATGAGATTTGCCGCTTAACGAAATTTGGAGTAAACTAGATTTTAAAGAAGTTTCCTTTCCCCGATATCGCACACGTGAAGAATTTAAATGTTCGGTTGTTTGCTTTTAATTTGGTTTACGTTAAACGTTGATTTGCATATTGAATGTTATTGAAGTTTTGATTTAAGTTTCATTTGCATGTAATGAGGTTCTAGGATGTTTACTGATACGCGAAGTTTGAAAGGAAGTCCGGTGTATGAACTGTTAGACTAAGGACGTAAGACTTCATTTAAAATAATTTTTATTTATCAGAAAGTTCAGGTTTCTTAAAGTTATCTCCGTTTTTTAATCTGCAACTGTCCGGTGAGTGGTGAAAGGATCTGGAAGGTTTATCTCACTTCTGAAGTTTGAATTGTGTTCAAGTGAAACGAGAATTGTTTTTTTTAAAAATATTCTTCGCTGTTAAATAAATAAAGCTCTGATAAATAATCGGTCATTTTGAGGAATCTTGAAGCTGAGTCGAACAGATTTGACACAGGTTCGGAAAATCGCGAAATTCGGCATTTGGCGTTCAAGGTTGCTACAACACACCACTCTTCAGCTTAGGAGCTACCACGAAGAACTTTTTTTTTTATTAAATTCTCCCACAAGTTCCATTTTGATTTCCAGGAACTTCTCAATCCGGAGAGTTGCCTCCATAATTTCTGGCGATAGTCGCGAAGGGCACAGACCCTCCGTTGCTACAGGGACTTAGTGAACTCGACCTGAACAAGCTTAACGTCGGAAATTAAGTCCTGCCTCCGTTTCTACGCTCCCCCCTGGCGGTAGGCAGTAAGCTCTACAAGTGGAGGACGTCGTTTTGTGGGCACTAAAGACCACTCAGAAATTTGATCGTAACAAGAGTGCATTGTTTTCCTTATTTTATTTTTTCGTAAAGAAAGCATATGTTTCCCGTTCCTCAGTATGATATTTGTATACATAGTGCAGTGTGTTTGGAATATAAATGCGAACTTCTGACGGCGTACGAACTATGACACCAGTATTTGTAATGTTTCATTATTTACCCCTGCTACAAGGACGATGAAACACATCCAACGGTGAACGTGCGTAATTTTTGTCAGTGGATATCTTCTGGGTAATTGCGTCACGCAGTGTAGTGCAGTGGTATTCAACCTTTTTTTGTTCGCGTACCCCCAGATATAATTTCTCTTCAACTTTGTACCCCCAAAGTTGTTGGTGTATAATTCAAGTTATACATAGTATATAATCTA
>NW_019059725.1:190174-204630 GCF_000696155.1 Zootermopsis nevadensis | reverse complement strand
TTTTCCGCAAATTTTGAAAATGAAAATAAAGTTATTTTTGACTTTATTAGAGGTCGTGCAGTTTTGAGAAACATTTGGCGGGGTGATAAATATTAGTGTTAATGTGGCATTTAGTGAATATCTTTGCAACATTTTGTCATCGATGAAACATAGATTTAATATTATCACCAATTTCTTACGTAGACTAAGTAGTGTGTTCGTTAGTGATGAAATTAAGGAGCGTGAGATGAGCTGGGCACGTAGCAAGCGTTGGAAATATACATTTAAAAAAAATATGGTTGAAAAGACCCCCAGCGTAGATAGGATAATATTAAAATTGGTATTAAGGTGAGAGTCAGATGGATGTTTTTAAATCGTAAATGACCCAGATGTTAAGCACTTTTCATGTTTTTGTTTGGATTTGCACTGTCTTAGTGTTTCTTTCAGTTCACCGAGTTTTAATACAGTGAACACAAATATGTCTACGTCGTTCCGCTGGACATGTGTCATTGTGTATTACATACGGCCCCGAGGGAAATTTCTGGCGCCAGTTTTATCCGGTGTAGCTACTCACCTGTTTCTCTGCGGACCCCGTATTCTAGAGAGAGAGATGGAAGTTGTTCAAACACTTGTGCATAAACCGTTGTTTCGCAGTCCGCTGGCCTTTGTGAGCTCCATACACCTACTTTCTTTGTTTTTGTTGCCTGTAAAGCACATTTTAGCGCCACTAATTCACCTTGTGCATTACCGATCTTAGATTTTTTTTATACCCGTAATACAGGCTTGTTATCGCTGAATTATTATACAGGGTGTTTTATTTAAAACGTAACTCAGAATCTCGCGTACTACGGTACGAAAATTAAATCAGAAGTACATCTAGTCTTGTACATAGACTTCCCCAACTCTCCCCCTCTCATTTGTCAAGGTCACTTTAGTTGCTAGGCCGCTTATCACACGCATTTCTCAGTAGCTGATGGCGAATTCACTAGCAGAAGGTGTGTTTGTTCTCGGGCGTCACTTCGCATCGAAATCGTTGGCTTCTGTACGTGAAACATTTACAAATGCTTGTCCTGACTTACCGAATAAAACAATACACTGACTCGTAACAAAATTTTGGGGGGGGGGGGGGGGGGGGAGTGTTTTCTCATCCAGCTACAGGGCAGCTAAAATATGACCGATCCCATTTAAAAATGCATCAGCTGTTCTGACGGGATTTGGCTGCAAGTATTGAATCGTGCGCTGGTTTTTTTTTTTTGTTTTGTGCGAGAAATCGTTGCGTTTTATTTAATTGGAAAATTCTGCGTCGCTCGTCTGTTATTGGCAGAGCTAATTTAAATGTTTTTCTTCTCGTTTCAGATATTCACCAGGTTTGGGAAGGTGCTTAAGATTGTGACTTTCACCAAAAATAGTAAGTTTGTGATATTTATACTTGTTACTTTCTCTTATATGTTTTAATATTATGTTGTGTTTGTAACTTTACTATATGTAAATTAGTGATTCATCAACGTTTTTACAGACCTTTATTGACTTGTGAGTCACAAGGTTGTGAATCAGAACAGTTTATTGACGTCATGACAGTTCGGTAAAAAATTCTACCAACTTTCTTTTACAAACAGGTTCACATATAGTATTATTCAGTGATTGTCATTAACAAAATCAGGCATTAATGAGATATTTAACGGTGATTTTGATTGATTAATCTTTAAAAATGGGGTTTAATATCTGTTCGCGCAATTTCAATCTATTATAAGAATTTTGCGAAATCGGATAATTTATCAAATTTAGGAGTATTATTTATGTGAAAATACGTACTGTTCAGTGATTTTAGGTCTAATTAAGAGTAATTAGGTAATTAACTTACGCTCACGTTTGCTGCCCAGATATAACACAGTTTCTTTTCCAAGTGTCTCACGTAATATTAACTGCAGTTTACTCTGACGTACATTAACTTATGTTATATGTTTTATTTCGAGTTACTACTTATAAATTTTTCTTTTATCGAATTTATAAAATGTTTGTTGGGAAAGATACACTGGAAAAAAAAATAGTAGTTTTGCTCAGTTTTATAGTAACACCAGAAATGTCGCCATTTATAATTAAATTTTAACGCCCACATTTCTTTCCAGACACATTTCAAGCTCTGATCCAGTATCCGGATGTTGTAACAGCCCAGGCTGCCAAATTGGTGAGTGAGTTCAAAGTGACGTGCATTAGCGTATGTTGAAAGGCTGTCATCTGCTTATGTGTGTGTATATATATAGTTAGAGGAAAATTGATTTTATTGGTACGTATTATTAACCTCTTTTTTATATCGTGTTCTTTTGGCCACACTTTATGGAGCTAGAGAGAGAGAGAGAGAAGAGAGAAAGTGGGGGGTAGTAGCGATAGGCACTACTGTAATAAATGGGGGAGGGGTATAAAGTTGGTTGTGGGCTACGAAGGTTCCCAGGCAGTGCCCGCTCGTCCTTCTGGTATGAATAAGTTTAGTGAGGACAAGGGATTTAGGAGACAGGATGGGGGAAGAAATAGGGTAGGGGGGAGTTGATTCGGGTCTTTGCGTTAATTTTGAATTTTGATATTGGCCTTGGGGGTGGCGTTAGGAATAATTTACGTTAATTTTGGGGGGGGGGGGCTACTATAGAGCGGAATTTTGATATTACTCTGAGAGGGCTGCATGGGAGGCATGCAGAGCAACGTGGAATTTGGGTACCAACTCAGCATTTGCTCTAGTACCGAGGAAAACCACGGAAAACCTTGGTCGAGTTGGCCTAAAACTTTGAAGCTTGCGTATATAATATTTAAGATTTCGGTCCGTACCGAAAAGAAAACACAACGCGTAACCATTACAAACATCGTCTGTTTACGGAATTAATCCTTGTTTTACAGCGAGAATCATATAAAACTGATAAAGACAAAATGAAGAGTTATTGATTGTCAAAGAAGGTGTGATCGTAGTTATCGTTGGGCCTTTAAGTGTTAATTAAACTGAGACATCCATCTTGTAGCCTTCATACCCCTATTGAGTCTGACGACTCGTAACGAAACACAAACATTTTCGTACAAGGGAACACACGCTGACATCGTATTTGTTTAAGATGACTGCATAAAGAAGGCTGTGAAATTTTTATAAACCGACACAGTTCGCGTTGAAGGGTTTAAGGTATCTCAGCCAGGTAACCATGGAAACCAGACGCTTCCCCATAAAGATGGATCATATTGTTAGTTCATAATGCAACCTTTGAGGGCAGGCCAGACGCTCCGTGTTTTTGCTTAGTGAATTTGCGCTTGTAATTATGGTCGCTTATTCACCTTACAGACTCACTATTGATTTTACAATTGAGGTTGATGTGCTTTTAATTCAATTATATCCCCTTTTTTCATCACCCCATCCTGTGACTGCCGCCAGTAGAATAAAATGTGTGCCCCCCCCCCCACACCCAGAAATTTATTTTTTGTCCAACGCCTGTCTTCGCGTAAAGTGCACGAGATCATTAATTTCCAGTGTTTTGGTCACATGTTTCGTGCTATATCGCAAAGTAGTGACCATAACTCGATATAAAGATTCATCTCTGACTTATCATGTTTGTATTTAATATACAAATGTCTCTGCGGTCTGGCCGTAAGCTTGCTCAGGGCTTCTGGAATGCAGTATTTTTTCTCGTGGGACCACCCTTTTCCCACTTGCTAGTTCAGTGGATGGTTTCCAAAAACCTTCTCATTTCAAAATCTCTTTTGGTGTGAAAAGATTGCGTATTCTTTACTGTCTGTTCTGTTATTGGACGTGGATCATACCAATAATTATTACAATCCGCGAAATTATATAAAAAAAACTAATTATTTCCAGAATTATTAATTCCCCGAGCTTTTGATTGAATCTCATCAAATGAATTGTTTTGGATTAATACGTAAACGATACCTGTAACGGATTATTTAATAGGCGGAAATTTGTCTTTATCGGAACAATGGCCCCCCCCCGGATCATTTACTTTGCTGCCCGGAATTATTTCAGAGTAAAAATTCGTCTCGAATGAAAAATAGTTTGGAAAGTAGGATTTGAGGTTTTTACAATAACATTTGTCTGCTATTCACGCAGTATAGGCGCCGTGAACACGTGACAATGGAGCGAACACCACCGCGCATAATGTTTTTTGCCCGGTTAATACCTGCTTTGCCATAAACCAGGCCGTAACGAGCCGAACGAAAATAACATCTGAGTGTAGACTCTCCCAAGTGTTTTAGTACACGGAAATCTGCCTTAACCTTAAAAGATCATTATGGTCTCTTGAGATTCTATTATAAGCAGTTTTTTAGTGCGTCAGTGAACGACGTTAGCTTTAATTTCGTAGGAATTTCCATAGAAATACCCAGGGCTGATGAAATATTAACGATATTTTTTATTTGGTATATCTTGTGGAAACCTTAGGGTTCTTTTTACTAGCTAGGAAATTTCAACCCCAATTTCTTGCGTCCTTTAATGTTACAGAAAGTTAAATATCGTTAATTAACCGAACAATGTTGTTGTAAGATAAAAGAAGTTAGCTTGGCGCGGCACAAAGGAGAAAATGGGACGAAATCTTTGCAGCGAGACGTAAAATTTAATTTTGAGTTGTTCTTCTTTTGTTTGTAGTTTGTAGAGGAAGTCTGAAGGATGATGATACGATGATTGTGTGGCAGATACAAAGAAGGGACACGTGAATACTCGGTACACAGAGAAGTATGAGAACGTATTTGAGCGAAGATTTCGTGGCGATTTGAGAAATTGGAAGTTAAATTATAATTTACGTGCCCGCGTGTTTTACCGCGGGCAGAAGTGGAATTTTTGGCCCTTATAAACCAGGTTTTATGATATAAGGAAATAAAGAGGGACTTGAGGGTTACGTTACGAAGTTCTGTGTTGTTGTGTTGTTAGCGAGAACACGGTTCGAAATCTTTCGTTTCATAAACTTACGCGTAGTTATTCGCGGCTGGAGTTCTGTGTGTAACTTTGGAACTTATTTTGAGAGATGTGTGGGATATTTGGTGTTTACCAACGTTTCGGCACACATTTCAGTTGCCGTTTTCAGGGTGGGTATGCGATGAGGCCAGTTCTGAAAAATGAGGCCTACAGAATTGGCCTCAACACATATCCACCTTGAGAATGGCAACTGCAATGTGTGCCGAAACGTTTGTTAACAGCCAAATATTCGAGTTAGACTCTTTCTCGAAATCAGAAGTTATTACAGGGGTTCATAAGTTTTGACGCTGCTTCTAGAAGGAATAAGAAATATTTCCCTGTGGGCTGATAAATTCGAAAGTTACGTCTCTAACTAAAAAGTTATAAATTTTAGTTTTTTGTGTGTGTTTTCCATTGGATTGAATTCCATTTTCATACCAAGCTGTTCAGAATGATTCTACAGGTTAAGAAAGACACTTTTGTAGATTTTCATTTGGTTTGAGGTTGATAATTTAATCACCTACGAAATGTATGCTGTTTATATGCATACTTCTAGTATTATTTACTGACAAAACTAGGATTGCCACCCGTGTTTCTCTGTTCACTGGACTTCAGCCCATTCCTACCTTACGCGTGACTTGACCGCGTCTGCATTTTGAACGCTCCAGTTCTTTTGAATTTGTGCAAAATAAAATATAAATGTCACCATCGCTCAGGGTCGTGTATTTAAATCAGGTTTATGTGTTCAAGACTTCGTCGTTTGTGTACGGGATAAGGATTTCTCGTCGCCTAGTTAAGTAATACCTTCGATTTATTCTGATGCAGAATCCTAGACTTAACTTTGGTGCGGATAGGAAGTTACATTTGAATTTCCAAAGAATTCTCTGAGAAGTAAGATTTAACGTTCTCACAGCGACGTTTATGTAGATATGACTCTTTCTGGGACGTTCATTTGTGTAATGCGGAGGATATTATCTGAAACGTCGGTCAGTATATACCAGACCATATGACGTGTTATCTTAATTCTCTGTACGCTCTTCGAATCGCCACTCGTAAATTGAGTGTTCATGATGAGAGTCAGTTGTGTTTTTCAAATCTTGTTGTTCGATTATGATATTCATTTTCAGATTCAAAGTGTTTACTGGAGAATCAGTAAATTTTTTCGTGTTTCTTACTGCAGATTCAACAAAAATAATGTGTTGTTTCTCATGTAACACTGTTCGAAATTTTCGACTTACTTATTATCAATGAAAAGTCTTAAAAAAATATAACAAAAAATCACTACAAAGTGGACTTTTCTAATTATTGACCTAAATACCAAAAGCGATAGATGGACTCCCAGAGAATTTTTTTATGGTTTGGAGCGTAATTATATTCCAGAAAATTACTTTGAGACTATTCTTGTTTCTCCCCCCCACCCCCCAATTTTTTTAAGTTATGTGCTTCAACATATTTATTTATTTATTTTATTTAGTGTTCTGTCTGCCGACAGGTCCATATGAACAGGATCCTTCCATCCTTTTTTCGGACTGGGACCTGTTCATATACGTTCTTGGCAGCTGATCCAGAAGTGGTTTGCCATTGCCTTCTTCTGTGTGTGAATGGAGTAATTGTTGGGATGCCACGGAGGAAAACTCCGTGTTGCCTAGACCACGGCCTTGCCCAACATAAGGGTATAATAAAGTAACAGCATGAGATACAACTCGGGGAAACACTGAAAGATCGAGAATAATCGATATGCCATTCGAGAATCGAACGAGTTACGTACTTGAATTGCGTAATCCAGGAACTCGGTCACACTGACCCAGACGTGCAGATTACTGAACCCGCAGTTAGGCTACGCGGGGATGTTAATGGCTCTGTAATTGCGTTTTGAATGCGCTGTAGTTTGCGGTGACGCTAAATCAGGGCGGCAAACAGACCACTGCCGCGGAGGAAAATAGATTATGGGAAATAAGGAAATTAGGAAAAGTATAATCCGAATTTCAAGAACATTCGCTTGAATTGTTAAACCTGGTTTCGTGCTTAATTGATATTCGTTGTCGTCCTTAGGAACTTGTACCAGTTTTGTATCTCATTCGGCGTCCGAAATTAATTTGTAATGAATTCCAGCCTCGAGAGCATGCTTCTGTGAGGTGATCTAATCCATTTCTGTGGCGTATGTGTAAACATTAAAGTAATGACGTTGGAAATGTTTATACGCCATCTTATTTCCATGTTAAAAGCAGAAATCACTTCAAACGAATAACAAGCCGTGTGTATTTATATGAAATTTCGGTCACGTGTTTAAATTATCGGGTATTTAAAAGTGTATACAGAACTTGTATTTATTATCGAACCCCGAAGGCGTATTACCGTGTTCACAAGAGCCCATTATCTGAGCCAGTACTCACCCAAATCCTGTTCATCCAAGATCCATCTACGCCCAGGTCGTCCGAATGTTCTCTTTCCGTTCAGATTTTTCGTCTAATTAGTTTGATCATCTTAATGTTTGGCGAAGTGTTCAAATCGCATACCATTTTGTCGAGAAATCTTTTTCAGCACTTCGCTTTACGTATGTGTTAGGCCCAAATATCAGTATCCTTTTCTCAAACGCCTTCAAACTGTGTTTTTTTCCCCCTTTAGAGTGGCGGACCTGGTTTTACACTCGTACAAAGAACAGGGAAAATTGAATTTAATCTGCCCTTAATTTCATCTTTTAATTTGTTTCCGTCGTCGCCAGATATTTTAAATTTGAACTTTGCTGCTGATGGTGATGTCTTGTAGTCTTGTGTCGAGACACGGACCCCCTACTTAGTGTCGTCTGTGATTGGTTCCTTCTGTATCCGCTTCCGTACCAGTGTCTAATAGGCCAAGGCTTTTGTTTGTTTTTATGATAGTTATGTTTTTGCCCAAATAAAGTTATATTATCAGCATATACCAGAAGCTGATGTGCCCCATTCAATTCCAGTCCCTCGTATTCTGGCGTATTCTAAAGCAAAGTCGTCTTTCGGGGAAAATAAAAGGTTCAATTTACTATATCAGATAATGCGCGCACAAAAGGAGGCCTATAATGTGATCGTATTTTGTCTTGTAAAATGTTACGTCGAACAAAGGAAAAGAATGTTCGAAGATGAAATGATCTGGCCTCTTCCATAAAACGTGGGATGATTTGCAGAATTTGCAACAGCGCTGTTAGAAAATATGTGCTCACATTGAACAGTAATTCGCCAGAGTGTGTCGTGAGAAAATAAGAAAAGTGTCGGATTTTTAACAGCTGTGAAGTTCCTTCAGAACGTTTTAGCGGAAAGCGTCTTCTCACCGTGAGTCAGACGAAAAGTTGCGCAGGTTTGCCAATTCTCTGCAGTTAACGTATCATCTTCTTTTTTCTTTGCCAATTCTCTGCAGTTAACGTATCTTTTTTTCTTTCGGTTAAGCGTCTGTTTTGTCGTACGTTGTTACGTCACGTGACAAACGTTTAATGCATAATATGATTTGTGTGGTACCACGGGCGGGAGACGAAGCTATGAGTCAATAAACATACCGTGATACCCATGTTTTTCAAATGCGTATTGGAGTTACGCCGTGTTAACTCGTTTTACTGTCTGTCTATGGACTGGACGGCCAGTGGCAAGTGGTTTCTATTCCATCGTCTGCATTTAGAACGGCTCTGAGACCACCCAGACCTCTGTTCCTTCCCGAGGCCGTGAAGCTGACCAGTCACACCATCTAGTGCTGATACTAAGAACGAGCAGGAGCTCTGTGCCCTCCCCTCCCCCCGCGCGCCATTATGTTTGTTAATCGGAATTAGATACCTGTAAGATTCGAGCGTCTCCTTTGCAGTATCGGGTAAGGGTTCGTGGGAGATGTATGTTCAATTAAGTACTAACCTTCAACCTCAACTAAATTGGGGTGGGGGGTGGGGAAATGCCCCATCATCGTAACAACAGTAGTCGTTTAAAACTGACACAAATCGATAGTTATTACTTTCCACCACCAGAAAACTTACTTGTAGATTGGAATCGATAGTAATCGATAATTCTCTAGAAATTGTCGATGTCGCAGCAGTAGTAATCGTTTAATTACTGGTTACGATCTGCAAGTACGTATCGATTTTGATAATTTTTGAGAAATCGATAATCGACTGCCTGGAATTGTGCCGCGTCTAAACATGCCATTCGAAGTGATTGAAATATTTGTTTGAATATTTAACATATTTCCAGTGTCTGATCATAGTTAACTGAATTTGCATCTGAATTAATGTAGCGCTTCAAGTTATTGAACTCCGAATGTTTTAATTATCGAGGTACGAGTTTGACTCGCATAAATAATTATATGGCGTATTTCTTAGTATTTCTGCTTGCTGTAGTTTAGCCACCGTAAGTTGGATATGACCTTCAACCTTTTGCGCACGCAGCTACAATGCCTGACTTTAGAGCACAATGCAATTTAAATTTTTGTGCACTCAAGATCATGTGTTTTCTTGAACATTGTTACATCTCAGTCACTTTTATCTTACATTACAGATATGAATTATTTATTTATTTTTTATCAGCCTGATGGGCATTGTTAAAGGAAGAAAACAGGTTGTGATTGTTT
Source organism: Zootermopsis nevadensis (assembly GCF_000696155.1). The sequence goes on along the minus strand of NW_019059725.1, from coordinate 195,140 downwards.
GTGAGGAGGAGAATATTTGGACCAAAGAGTGATGAAGTGACAGGTCGTGGCGAGAACTGCTTTATAATTTATAGGTTATGGGATGACGATAACCTTTTGGTTCTATAAAAGGCAGTACATTTTTTTTTCACTGTCTCAGCAGCTAGTGGTTTTTCAGGAAAGACTGTGTTCTGTGTAGTTAGTTATTTAACACGTCTCGGCAATAAATGTGCATTTCACCCTATTTTCGTCAGTTTTTCAATGGTTATCAATATGTCCGTGCACTCTAAAAAAAAACCTGTTCTTTATTGTCATGTTGTGTCCCTGTCTTTCATTTGTTATTTAATCAACAGTAGCATGCTGGCGATGATAATTACAGTTGAATGTTTAATTCAAACCAAATTGTGCTCACTGTGTTCTCTTTTGGTATATACAAGTTTTTTTTTTTTTTTGTATTATGCCAACGACAAAGCTATCGTGGGGAGAAAAAAATGTGTAATTAGCAAAGCTTCAAAGTTACCCATTTGTACGAATTTGCGTGTGTGTGTATAATTTTTTTTTTTATTTATTTTGATCATAAGAGTGGACCTTCAATTTTGGCATTTGTTTTCAAACAATTGGTCATTCTCATATTTCGAAGTTTTACACTCGTGTTGATTTCTGTTTGGTAATTACTGATAATACGTTTTGCTGTACATAAACTTTGCTAGAACAGTCTGTGGAATCCGTTTACACGTTTGAAAACTCGTATGATTCGGTGGCGGGGGGAGATTTGTTATTGTGTAATGCATTTTAACTGTAAATGACTTTGTGAAAAAAAATTTTTTACTGCCTTTAAGACATTTTATTTGTGCTTGTGATATAATTTAATTTAATATTTTGTATTTATACAGATTGACTTTTTATGTGTTTATTTTTCAGCTATGATGAAAGCTGCTGATATTAGAGAGAGGGCTTATATACTTTTGTATATTACTTTATCAAATAGGTTACGAATAATCACTGTTAATTTATATAAAAATAAAGTACCCTTTTTTTGTATATGACACCATTGTAACCAGTTAAATATATTCAGCTAATTGGCAATACTGCTTTGTGTTCAGATATATCGTGTTTTGTATCTCCGTGCATTTAAATGTATAATTCCACTTGAATAGGCATTTATTTGACATGGTTCTAACACGTAAAACGATTGTAAAGGAACGTAACAGAACGTAAGGAATGAACCAGTGGTAGACTTACATATTTCACGCCTTAAGTCTGTAATCGTCACCTGTCAATCAAAGGGAAACAGAATACAGGACAAAATATTTGTATGGAAAACTGCTTAGATTATAATCATTTGCTTTGAGAAGCGCGTGTCCTACTGTTCTGTCCCGACGTACTGATATCATACACAGTCAAATCGAATTTCTGTTAAAATACAGCAGAATTCGTTATATATAAGTTTTTACGGCACCTTTCAGTTTGTTTTGAGCTTCGCGTAAGTGCCGATGTATGACATGTACTGAAACATTTTCATTTTATTTCTACACTGTGTAAATGTTTAAGTAAATGTTGTTTTCTGTATGGAAGGTGCGCGCTAGTTTTGAGTGAGCTGGAATAGATTTGCAGTTTCCCATTCAGAATTCTCATCAGATCAGCCACTGTGATCTCATCTCTGTCGTCAAATGGTATAGCCTAAAGGAACTAATATGTTTGCTTAATGTCTGTTTCAGTCGCTGGACGGACAGAACATTTACAATTCGTGTTGCACGCTGCGCATCGAGTACTCAAAGTTGACCAGCCTGAACGTGAAATACAACAACGACAAGAGCCGCGACTACACAAATCCAAATCTGCCCACGGGTGACCCTGGCCTAGATGCCACCCTGGCAGGGCTGGGGGCCGGTGAGTTGATCCCGCAGCTGTTGATAGCTGGGGGCGGCGGGGGGCGACACAGAGGTCTCGCACAGGAAGCAGGTCCTGCACCCGGAAGATTAGCTCCACCAGGTAGCGTAGTTAGCAAACAGTTGACGTCAATTTTTTTGAGAGGCTGGAGCCTGTTCCTGTTGGTAACTTGACTGACGTGACGTGACATGACTGACTTGCATGAACGAATCTTGGTGTGACAAAAATGTCTTTCGCTGTGCTTAGAGCGACGAAGGTGACGTCGGCGTTCTTTGTCGTGGTAGTACTGAATTAGCTTGTTGTGCAAGGTTTTGCTTTCTTGCATTTGTTATATTACATTTTTATCAGTTTCTGAATACCAGTTGTTTCATACAATCTCTTTCACCCTGCAGCATGTATTTGTATTCCAGTTACCATATCCTTTAGATTATTTCAAGGGTTTGTCTCGTCTATCTAATGACTCGCCACGTCTTAAAAATATGCTACGTTTCTTATGCTGTTTACAGATTGTTTTCCCTTCCTTCTTGTTTTTGGCATGTTCACGGCAAAAAGTTTCAAAAATACTTTTAGCTTCATCCTGTCTGTCTGTGTGTTTATCCGTCTGTCCATACACAACAACTTAGGAATTGCGGATCCAATTTTCATGAAGTTTGATATTAGAGGGTTTTAATAAATTTGTCAACACATTTACGTGAAAATTGGATAGCAACGGACGCTTTGTAAGAAGAGTCACATACATTATATATGTCGTGCGTCTTGAGTGTAATTTCCTAAATACGCATCAGAGCAAAAAATGTTTTGGGCGCAGCGGTTAAAAACGAAGCACGCTCATGCTTGATGCATTTCTGAAAACTTTAGCAGTTTCTTTAAACAAAAGGAAAATTTATGCTGCATCTTCACATTTAGTTCACAATTCATTTTACAGCGCTTTCAGTATCTTGGACTATACGGTATTGAATGAGAGGATGATAGTGAATAATGAATTGGAAAGGATGAGGAAGGAATCGGGTCTTCTATTAGCAAGGAAAGCCGTGAAATTTCAGTCGGGGTAGCCAATCTCCAGGCTGAGATTTAAACGCAGGACCTGAATATGGGTCAGGAGCGATAACTAATCAAATGAAATTCAGTGCTGTAACTTGTAATAGCCTTAGATTCATCAGACTTTTTCCTCCCCCCTTCGTATTGGTGGTCCTTGCTTGTCTGTCCTGCCTGTTTTATACGATTTATAAGAGACTATCAGAAGTTAAGATTCACAAATTTAACTGTGCGGACTATATAGAGATACGTGCCAGGAGTATTATGTTACGTGAATTTATTCCTAACTCGTTAAAGAACAGTATAACTCAGTGTGAAGTGCAGCCTTAAAGAAACAACACCTCTGTGAGCGCATTTGCAAGATATTAATTTCTTAAGCTGCGAAGAGTCGTTAGTTTCGTTCTGTCTGTCGGCGGTCGAAGAAATGCAATGAATATGTGTGAAAAGGTTTTTATCATTGAATATTCGATCAGTTTGTATGGAAAGGGCTGCAGTAGGAGATACCACAGTGCATATTTCCATGCCACGTCATTTCAATTGGAATTGAATTTCAATATTCTTGACACTCCAGATGTGGAGTGAATTTAATCTTGGTCCGATATATCCCCTATTTTACATAAAGCTCAAATCAGACTTAATAATTTCCTGAAAGTAAATTGCGCTTCGTGAAGAGGAGTGGAACTAGATGTGAAATGTAAATCTACAACGTTTACTTTAAGCATGTTCTGAATTAGGAAGTTTCTAGAAATATAAGATGTAAAATAATTCATGCTTGTTTAGCGTGATGTATGTAGCATATTTACGAGGGGCAGTCGAAGAGTTCCCGGAATTGTGGTATAGCACGGTAATGGTAGGACATATGGCAACGCTTACCTAATCACCTTCAAAGTAGGACCCTTGCGCACACACACACACTTGCTCCATCGATCCTGCACCGGCGGAAGGCTTCGTTTGGAATCTTCCGGAGTTCGATTTGATGTCCTCGACGGTTGCGAAACGCGTCCCCTTGAGGCCCATTTTCAGAGTAGGGAACAGCCAGAAGTCACTCGGAGTGAGATCCGGAGAGTATGCTGGTTGGGTGATGACGAGAATGCTTTTCTCGGCGAGGAATTGCTGCACAACCAGCGAGGTGTCGAATGCGACGGCCGAACTCCGGAAGATTCCAGACGAAGCCTTCCGCCGGCCATAGTATCTTTTTATATGCCTGTTTTCTCTGTTTTAATGTATATAGAACAATTAAAATACGTAATTTCTGCGCTGTAGATTTCTCCCTTGCCTGAAGTGGCCTTTATTTAGAAATACAGAAATATTTAGGTCCTGGGTTTCACTGTAATCTTCGACACTGATATTAATTGTATATCGTACAGTATTCTATATATAATTTCACTCTGTTGTTGATTCAGCAAAAAAAAATGGCAAAATAATCTTAAATTACATTAGTTTTCCATAATGGGACATTGTTACCGAACTGGAAAATGGGGGAAGTTGTTAATTAAATTAATTGTAAAATGTGAATAGACTTGCCTTTAATGCGCAGCTTCATTAAGATCTTTGATAATTTAATTGAAAACAACCAGACACTGTTTCTATTCAATTTCTGTCACAAAGAATTAGCAACATAACACCGCGTCTAAATTTAAATTTTGAAATGTTAAAAGAAAGATTCATTAAGATAAATTAAACTGACATAAAGATTTTGTGTGAGCATTGTATTTCGAAGTTCCTTTTTCTTAGAATCGCTAGATGAAATGTCTTTATACTTAACAAAATATTGACTGCGTACATATTCAGTGTTAAATTTCTTTGTGAAATCGCAGATATTTTGTTTTCTTCAAGTGCTTTTATCTGCTGCTTTGCAGGACAGTTTGGAGTACAGTAACTTTAAATTTTATAAAACGTATTTTTAATTATATTATTCTGTTAATTTATTTTATCGACACTGCGGACAAGTCCTTTGAATACAATATTGGTGGCATGAATATTTGAATAATGCCTGCCTGGGTGATTGGTTCATTTCCTTCTGACGCTGCTTTTCATGATGACGATGACAACAGATGATGAC
>NW_019059725.1:167494-190151 GCF_000696155.1 Zootermopsis nevadensis | reverse complement strand
AGCTAGCTCCAGCATCTTTCATTGTAGAAAGCTGTGAGATTTTGAAATCCGGTCTCCCAAATGCGAGGCTGAAGTGTTACAACTCTGCCACCCACTTGATTACTTATACTCTACCCCTATCTTATAAGTTAAGATCAGTTGTTTTGCAATTGAGGGCAGATGGTGTTCTTGACTGCGTACAATTTACACCGAGCACCAAACAGTCTGGCCTTTTTTTTTTTTTTTTGTGATGGCATTAAAATAGAAATTAAATCTGTCTTGACGTCTTTGGCTGTAGCATCAGATTTTTTGTACAGTTATTATTGTTATTTCAGTTTTCTGGCTTAAGCGCAAGACACGAGCAGACCACTAGAACGAAATTCTAATTTTTAAATTATTCACGTGGAAAACAATTTATTGTTAAGATACTTAACAATGAATTATTTGCCGACATCGACATTTCTATTGTCAGGTACTTCAAGATTTAATTTTTTGCCCTAACTTTTAATTAAATCAAGGAATGTGAGATTGGTAGAGCATGTAGTACGAATGTGAAGTATGAAATGCGTACAGTATTTTAGTTGGGATACCCAAATTGAAGAACAGCACTTGGACATTATAGGTGTTCACTGGAGGGTAAAGAAATGGGGTTGAATGATGTGAAGTGTATTTGACTTGGGATAGGGACTGGTCAACAGTACGATAGACGTGATACGCGTCAAAAGGTTGGTCGTTTCTTGATTGACAGCAAACTATCAAGAAGGATTAATGTCGGTCGGTTGGTTAGCTGCACCGGCAAGTTATTTTAAAATGTCTTGTTCTGCTACATCTGTCAGATACGCCGTGCGCCAGACATACATTTCATAAACTCCTCTTCCCTGGTTTTAGAAGTTTTAATGTCTGTGCTGAACTGATAAAGTATCAGAGATGAATGTTGTGTTAATGACTGCTCATATCTTAAATCCTTTTCAGTTACTAAAATTGCAGGGAAAAGTGTTTAATTTTAAGTTAGTTTTATTTACTTATACTACATAATACTTACAGTAAGTTTATGAAACAAGTTTTCGTAAATATGATTATTTTTCACAAATTCTCTTCATCATTGTTTCACGCTAGAAAATTATGTAGCAATACTGAATTTTGTTGTGGATTTCCTGTGTATTTGAAGATAGTGCAGATTGTTGTTGTTAAGTAGGCTTTGGCTCTCAGAGAGCTGTTACGCCACGGATTATTTATTATAAAAGTAAGAGTGTTCATTAGTGTGTAATTTTATTTAGCCAGTGTTCTGGAAGCGGTGTATTGCAGGCGTAGTCCACGCATAATGTCTTTTGTTAGATTTACAGTTTAAGTATCCCTTGGGATAATCTCTAGTGCGTTCTGGTGAAACATACAGAGTTTAGTCCACCATGTTACTGGTTCGCCAGAAGCCATGTTACATTTGGTAGTGCCAATACATTATTCACATTTATCATTCAGTTTGGAGATGTGTGATTAGCTTGTTGACGTGTTGTATGGGGACGTGCAGGTGCCCCAGGAGTTCTGGCGTCGCCATTCGCTGCGATGCACGGCCTTGGCTCGCCACTCACGTCACCGTACGGAAATTCGGCAGTTGGCGGAATGGGAGGTACGCATTATAATACCCTCTTCTGTTCTCTTTTCTTCTCTTCTCTTCAATCTCTGCCGCCCTGTGCTCTGATACTCTTCGATGCATGGACGTGCATTTATTGGGTTCTGTGTAGTTTACCTTGATTTTCATTTATTTATTACAGTTTTGTCACACGCATCAGCTGTATTGAAATCATTGCCAGCGTCGTTATGGGGATGTGTCAAAATTGTAATATGTGAATGTTAAAAAAGAACACATAGAATTTGATTAATTTTGAGTGACATCTGTTGTATTGGAAAGCGCAAGTCTTTCTTCTGTTGATGTCTTCTTTATTCAACTCTCTTTGACCTGTATGGGTTTCATTTTTGTGTCTAACGCGTATTATTTGTTGTTTGCGTCCTCTGAAGAATAATCTTATTGGTGTTGGTGACTTATTTCTTTATTCACAAACAGTCAATAACTGCTGTATGGTTGCTAGGGACCTTACCAATAATAAACGTAACAAAATACATTATTTTGATGTTCAGCTTCTGATTGCGTTCATTATAATAAATTGTTTATTTCACTTTTAATGTATTTGAAGCTTATTGCATGGTATTTTAATTATATTCTGTTGTATGAACGTCACTTGGTGCTAGATTGAAATCAGTCCATTAAAATTAATCTAGATTTCCGTCTTCTGGGTTGTTGCGCTGTGTAGTCTGGTCGATGTCTTCTGGGTTGTGGCACCATGCAGTGTGGTAGAAGTTTACCAACTTTGCTTATCACACTGATGACGGAGGCAGCAAGAACCTCTGAAACATTGGTAAATTTATACCAGGCTATCAAGTGATACATCCCAGAAGATAGCCATTTAGTGACCTGGTGTTTGGCTTCTATGCTGTGGAAGATACGGTCCAATCGAATTTTAAGATATTGAAAGATTTCTCTGTAACTTGGCTGATGAAATTTGATCCTACAGAGGCTGTGGACCGGTGATTGGCTACTTTAGTTTCAAACTACAAGATATGTGCGGCCACAAGAAGTCCGATCATATGCAGTGGAAGTGAACCTAGCCTATAGCTCATTCATTGTTTAAAATCAGAAATCTTATATTTGTAACATGAATGTTCGCAAATTTCTGATCATTGCTTTGGTTAGTTGATCAGAGATTTAACTTTAGTCTTTGCGAATAGCACCGTAATATTCTTGTTGTATTGAGTAGAGGGTTTTGGGAAATGGATTTTTCTTTGTAGATTTAATAGTATGACAAAAGTTGTGTAGCAGTGGCGAATCATTAGGCGCAAGGGAGCCTGAAATCTTCTTGTGTTTTGTATGATAATTTAAACACCTTCGCGTAATATTTTAGGCGGAAGACGTAGACAATTAAAATTGAAGATAATTGCCTTCTCGGATGTTGCACTGTGTAGCCTGGTAGATGCCTTCATGGTAATGTCCTGATGATGGAGGTAGTAAGCTCCTTCGGAATGTTGGTTGTTGTCTACGAGACTACACTGTGTAATAGCTAGAAGACTTACATTTTCCTGCTCGCTACTTTGAGGACCGTCTTACAAAATTACAATTATTTTATGATTTTTTTTTAATTCCCAACACCAAATTTTATAGAAATAATATTTATGTTCTCGAGTTCCTTAATCTCTATGGATAGGCAGGCGGATTGAGTGGTTTTAATAGGTGCTCTGCAAGGTTGTCATTGTCTATGAACTAGACTAGGCAGTGTTGAGTGGTCACTTGTTCTTCAAATGACCGAGTTCGGTGTTGCTTAGCCTGCCTGTGGCAGTGACTGACTCGAGTAGTTTCGCTGTCTTGTTGTTGATCTGGTTCAATGTTCGTATTTATTTCTAGGCTTTGTACGTCCCATGTTTTCATCTGAGGATGGACACAGATCCAGTCCAGAAATCAGTGACACTTATATAGTGTAATCATAAGAAGTACAATATTACTTAACATGGAATTTGGAAAGAATTGTCTGAATTATTCAGATTTGTTTTATAACGGCCTTCTGTCACTTATATCTGCCCATAATGATGGGAACGTCAGAATTTTGTGTATGGTTGTTTGATCACGAAAACTTCCGTTGCGTTCGGTCACCACGAGAACTTCATACTTTAAATATTATATGTCGTGTCAGACTTGGAATGGAACAGCGGCAAAATAAAAAAAGTGTTTATCGTCGGTTAATTCCGAGTGCTTGACGCTGTATTTCTGCGGCAGGGATGCCACTAGCAGGCTTCCAGATGCCTGGTGCAGCAGCAACCACAGCCCTCAGTGCGGCAGGGATTCGCCTGGCTGGAACAATGGGCTCGACAGGCTGCGTTCTCTTGGTCAGCAACCTTAATGAGGAGGTACGTAAGCTCTTGTGATTGCTTTCCACAGCCTGTAATCCTACAACACCTTACACTACAAAAATTAAAAAATATTACATTTCTTCTACAAGGGAGATTTAAGAAGTATCTGCAATGTTGGAATATTTTGTTTGCAACAGTGGCAACACTGCTGAGTCCTTGTCATACTATGTAGCATGTTGCTTGTCCTTGGTGCAGACCTGTGGTAGAACAGCCACCTTTACACCATGCTTACGTAGCACAGAATGGACTACAACTGAACCACACTTGCAGCATGCCATTTGACCTTGAGCTGCAGTATGACCAGCCTCAGGAGTGTTGCTGTTTATACAATAAAAATATTTATTATTGTTGATACTTTTTTATCTTTATTGTATTTATACTGAATGCAAACAATCCATTGCCTTGTACATTTCGTATTTAACGTAATTTTCGAAGTAAAAATATTTTGTTTTGCTTTATTATTTTACAAAAGGTAGTTGTGATTTAATTTTTCATCGTCGTCTTGTAGTGAATGTATACCGGGCGTGATAGTGCCGGGGTTGTTCCTCACTGCTTCGGTGCAGATATTTAATTTTAGGATGGTTAACGAGAACAGTATGGTAGCCAGCCTTACAGGGATGGTCAGGTTATTCGGCCGTCTCCGTCTGATTTGAATACTGACTGAAAGATTTTTATAGGCAAATCAAAGTGAAAATTTGCAGGGAACTGTTTTAAACCTCCGACATCTGCATACGTACAGTGTTATTATAAATGAAGCATACAGTTTCAAAGAGTTATTTTTTAACAAACTGGTAGTCCTACAAAATTCGAATTAGTATCTATGGAAATATTACTCGGTTCATTGCCATTTATTTTTCTCTCTCCTCATTTTTTCTGATGCTGAACAAGGTTAGGAATTATGGAAACATTCAAGCCATAATTTTCCGTAATTTCGTAAGGGTTTTGTGTTGTATTGGTGCAATGGCTTCACAAATTTAAGTCATCTAATTTTGTCGTTAAGGGTGGAACACAAGACATTTTTTTTAACCTTTATTGCATGGGGAGGGGGGATATAAACCCTGTATTAAGTGGCCAGCTTCATCATATGTAATCTGTGTCATATGGATGTTAAAAGTTAACATAACCCCATAAAATGTCCATAGAAAATTGATTATGGCTTCCGTAGTCAGACAGGACCTGTTGTTTCAAACTTATCACATCAAATCGCATAAAATAAACCGAGTTTTTTTTCCAGTTGATGCTAATATAATTTTTGTAGGGCAAACTTAAAAACACAATTTTAAAAGTGTGTACTTAATTCTGTATATTTAAATCACAGTCTAATGACACTAAATATTTTTTTGTATTCAAATTGTCTCTCTCCTTTTAGTAACTATTTTTTTTCAGAACGTGTCTTATCTTGCTCTGGAGTTTATCATAGGCGCAGAACTTCCCTGCATAATCCAAAATTTATGACTCCTTGTGGTCTTTGCATTTAAAAGTGTTGAAAGACTGGATAACATATAATGCTCTCCTCTTTTTTTCCTTCTCACCTTTTGCTTATAAAAGCTGACTATACCGTGTATTTACCTTTCAGTTACCCGTCAGGAAATAAGAAACATTCTATTTGTAATTTTATACCTTCGTGTGAAATGAAGTTTTCCGCCATGTAATACCATATAGTGATGATTTATGATTCAAATAATGCATCTTAATTATTTATAGCCATGCATATGAATAATATTTTTCCTCGCAAGTATAAAGCTTTACGTACATTCTTCGTGTCTTATTTTATATACTTTTTGACCATAGTTACTACAGAATTAATTTGAAATGTTAAAACCTCGTTCAAAAATGAGAATGACTTTTCTGACCGTTTACTGTAACCACGAGTGTCGTAACCAAAACTTCGCGGTTTTAGATATTTGTAACTACGTGTTTAAATTACATTATTTCGGACTGTACTGGATCTGTACGTTGCTACATTTTGAGGGATTTTATCAATGTTTTACCATTCAAACATATTTCCCTCAGAAGCTGTCTTGTTGAGTAACCTGCCTCTTCTAATAGGGGTCTGTTCAATTTAAAACAAAATTTAAGTGTGAGTTCAGCCTATAAACGTTTTGGGGGAAGTTATTTGAATTTGGTGGTTCTTCTGAATTATTTGTATAATAATCCCGAGATTGAAGATGGACTGTGCATTTGTTTCTGCATTCTGATTTCTTGTGGCTTGGCTTGCTTTATACTGCAACTCTGTGTATATGTGACCTTTCAGTATTAGAGTTAACCTTTAAATCTGAACACATAAAGTCGTAATTCAAACGCGACTGAAAATTAAAGGCAATCTCATTTTAAAATTTTGACAAAATATTTACGCAACGATCAGGCGCATCTGATATTTCAGTGTAATCGCCCAACTCTTCGGTGCACTTGGTCTAATATCATGAGGTACGAGGGTCGCTCATTAAGTAATGCCCCACATTTTTTTCCTCAGAACATATTTATTCAAGATGGCTCAAATTTAGTGACAATATAAATCAATGTTTCCTTTACACATACTATTTTTCCACATAGTCCCCATCAACTTGTACGGTTTTACGCCAGCGTGGAACAAGTGCATGCATGCCTTGCCGGTACCAGCTCTTGTCCTGTGCACGTAGCCATGTCCTCACTGCTTGAATCACGCTCTCGTCATCTTCAAATCTTGTTCCGCGGATAGCATCTTTAAGGGGCCCAAAGAGATGGAAGTCGGAGGGTGCCAGATCTGGACTGTAGGGGGGATGGGGTAGCACCGTCCAACCCAATTTGGTGATTTCTTCCCGGGTTCTCAGACTTGTGTGAGGGCGTGCATTGTCGTGCAGGAGCAAAATTTCTGCTGGATGCTTGTGAGGCCGAACTCGTCGAAAACGCTTCTTGAGGGTTTTCAGGGTCCTGATGTACGCGTCTGAATTGATGGTCGCACCTCTTGGCATCACATCCACAAGAATGACCCCATCACTGTCCCAAAAGACAGTCATCATGACTTTTCCGGCGGAGGGAGTTGACTTGAATTTCTTCTTTCTCGGTGATTGAGGATGATGCCACTCCATTGACTGCCTTTTTGTCTCTGGCTCAAAGTGGTGTATCCAGGTTTCGTCACCTGTAATGATCCGGGACAGAAAGACCTCTCCCTCAGCATCAAAACGCTCCAACAATTCAGAAGAAATCGTTTTCCTTTGAATCCTGTGGTCTGCTGTGAGACTTCGTGGAACCCATCTTGCGCACACCTTCGAATATGCGAGAGCCTGGATAATTGCAATCACACTTCCATTGCTGACTGAAAGCTGTTGGGCCAATTGTCGAGTTGTGATGCGCCGATCCTCACGAATAATGGCATCCGCGCGGTTCAACAGCCCAGAGCGCGGCAGATCACGGAGCTCGGTTTCTTCACTTCCTGAAGCTTTAACTCTCTTAGCCCAGCGACCAACGGTGCTCCTATCGACTGCACAGCTTCCATACACAGCCCACAAACGTTTATGAATGTTCACCACCGTTTCTTTTTCAGCAACAAAGAATTCAATTACAGCTCGTTGTTTGTAACGAGAGTCGTTCACAGACGCCATTTTAACAGTTCACTACAGCTCCGCTATCGGTTGGAATCATTTGAAACTCCGTACACGAACGCGGGAAACATCAAATCTCAAGCATGTAAAAGTACACTTTTCTATCTTCATTATTGGCTGAGAAAAAAAATGTGGGGCATTACTTAATGAGCGACCCTCGTATAATAGCGTCTTTTAATCTTTGCGATGAACCTTATGACCTTTTTCCGTGTTACAGAAGATTTTAATATCTAAAGATGTGGTACAAGGATACCAAAATAAACATCATCATCAATAACTGTACGCTTTAGGCCATTCTCCAGGACAAATATATAAATAAAAATTTATTTATGAATTATTGGATGTGCTTATGTGTGATATATGAGTTATAAAAAGTTACACGTAATGTTGAGACGAGAACGGTTTGTAAAATGAACGGCAACTGTCATGCTTGTGGCATATCGGATTTAGTCCCAAAAGTCACAGTTAATCATTTAACTGAGTAATGTCGTGAAATATGTGTCATTCTTGTACCCCCATTTAAATTGTGTTATATTAAAATATAATGTCTTAAACCACCCCCAATTGGTTAAATCTTAAAAAGACAGCTTTATGACGTTATGCAGTTGGCTTAACTGTGATGTTAAACGTTCATGATTGTTATAATTCATTGATTAATTGGTGGATGGGTAGGTTGCCACTCATTTAAATTTTAATCCTTTCCAGTCGTAACGCTGTCAGAATTCTCTACAGCCAGGATGTCTAGGGGACTTAACGTAGTCTGAACTACTGAATTTTGTAATACAAAATACACATTTGTTTCCAAAAATATTTTAATTATTTTTACAAACTTGTAGCAGATTCCGTACGTGGCATTCATTCGTTCATTAATTTGTATGCAGCGGCCAGTAACGATTTGATCGACAGTGGTCAGAAAAATTCGAAAACAAATTCTGCCAGACATACGACTTATTGTATTGATTATATGGCGCGGTATGATGGAAGAGGGTTGATATTATGTTGTAACATTGCCCTCGTAGTTATATAAACTAGAATCTTTGTTTTTTTGTTTTTTTTTCTTTAATTCATATGGTCATGGCTGGTTTACCAAATCTGTTATTAGCTTTCAGTACATTTTTCATTGTACTGCAGTTCCTCTGCACCTTGTCCATGTGATCACCCATTTTCTTGATGACTTGTTTTATGTGTAGTAAATCTTCATTGATAGCATGTTGTTTTCCTCGTCACATATCATAACCCTCATTACATTCCCCTAATGAAAAGTGAACGGTGGTAACTTGAGTGTTACAGGTACCGCAGAATGTAGAATACAATTACGATATCTTACACCCAGAACTGGGAGTGTGAAAATCAGTACGCATCATTGTTTACCTTCTTGTTACAGGTACGGAGTTACCAAAATAATGAGAAAAGCCAGGGTGTGAGCAGAATAAATATAAGGAATTGGAAAGTTATTTTTGAAATGACAAAAGAATAGGCTTGTCACGCTATTTCGAATATTGTGTCCCCTTAAAATTAGCTCAGTCTCTGTGTGTGAAATTGTATGGAAACATGATTCATAAATCTACAAAACATTTTTTTTTACAGTCAGCTATATTTTTTGAGAGATTTCAGTTCTCATTAATTATATTTTTACATTTCTGTGCGTGTGATTTTAAAGTTCTTTGATACCTCTTTTGTTCCCAGATGAACCAATCTGTATGTTGTAACGTCTGAAATCTGAGTATGCTGTGCTATGAGAGTGTAATGTGTCATGTCTTGCAAAAAGTTATATATTAAAATTGCTTTCATTGAATTGAATGATGAGATGTGTTTGGAAAACATTTCCGTACACGAGTATGGATTGGTGAATGTTTGGCCTCTCGCTCGTTTGAATATTGGCATGTAACCAGAAACCAGATTATGGTTGCGTGTGAAAAGACGGGGGAAAAAATTTACTGTCGCTTATTTCTATTAATTCAGTGGAAGATGTGCAGTTCTTTGTGGCAGAAATGCAAACCACTCTCTTAAGCGGCCCATCCACGTACGAGTCTGACTTTGCGAGTCTGGCTCGGTGAGCTTGACTCGTGAGCCGGGCTCGGATATATTTCACCACACATGCATAGCATTACACCCCACCCACAAACGAGTTTGGCTCAGTGGAACCCGAGCCGAGCCAGACTCGTACGTGGATGGACCGCTTTATAGGATGTGGTATATGCACCATTTCTCAGAAAAAGTGAACCATATTTGTAACTTTCAAGTCACAGCACTTTTCTTGGGAAATGAAATAGAATGTGGTAGTTTTCCTATGATACCAATTATGATTTTCATACAATCTCAATTTTTAGCTCCTTACCTGAGTGATGTAAGAATCAGTGTCCTAAGGAAGCCATTGCTTGACTGTTCTGAACACCCTTAACAGAACAGAATGGGACAGTCTTCCGTGTTACATATCATTCAGTGTCATTCTGTTTTCCCGTCTTCAAGCATATCATAATAATTTATAATTTTCTCAGATCTCTTTTTGTTCTCTTTTTTTCCAAACAAATCTTCTCCGCCTGAACTGACATGTGTGGTGCGGTCTGTGCCTCCCTCTGCCCCGGACTCAACTACAAAATATACAAAAAATTCCCACTGCTCTTCAACTCTGTGAACAATCTACGCAAAAAAACTACTTCTACTCTCTCTCGCTCCGTAGATGGTCACACCTGATGCTCTTTTTACCCTGTTTGGTACGTTATGCACAGATCTTTTTTATTATTATTACTATTAATATTACTTTATGTAAAATATTATTTCATTGATATATTTTTTTTATTTTTAATACATTTGTGGCTAGTTTTTTTTCTCCAGTGTTTTTGTTATGGTGGTTTTTGTCGAAATTTCAGTGTTTTTATTACTGAAGTAAAATTAAATGTTTTTTCACACGTGGAATTCGTTTTATAATTGCATGTATTTTTTAACAATTTTATTGATTTTTTTTGTGTAAAAAGAAAAATATTTTGGAAAAAACATCTTGGTTTTCAAAATTTGATATAGAATCAAGAATTTAAATGCAAGTAACTGTCACCTTCTTTAGAGGTGATATAGCAGTTTTAAGTTTTTCTGTTTCATTTTCTTTAATTTGAATATAATAATATATTAAAATTTAGTGAAATAATGTCTCTTACATTTCAAGTTTCATTCTTTATATAACTTCTTTTATTGCAGAAATTAAAAATATTTAACTTTAGCCAAAACTTCTGTTTCTCATTTCTAGTAATGCTTTTGCTTTTGATATAAACCCATTAATTAATTAATTTTCAAAATTCATTTTTCCTTTTTACTGGCTTGTCCATGTGGTATTCTGTTTTCTAAGTCCAAACTTTTGCTTGTAGTTTTATAACTTGTTGTGGTGTGTTTTCACATTTTCACCCCCCTCCAATTTTTTTTCAGTCACGTTTATTTATTTATGAGTATTTTTGGTGTATTTGAATACTTACGTGTGTTTTTTTTTCAGCTGTATTTTTGTTATATTTTGTAGTAGTGATGTGTTTTGTGTAGAACATGCAACACACTTAGACACTTTTGCACAAAGTCATTTTAAAAGTTTTATTAATGTGTTTGTGTCTTGTGTGTGTTAGTGTGTGTGTGCGCACGCACGCGCCCCTTCAAGCATTTATGTTATTCCAAATATTCTTTTCTCTGACTCCTGCAAGAAGAAAGCTGTTGTCAGTTCAAGTAATGCATAAATACTGAAGGGTCTACCAAGGAATTTTACAATACCCGCATCCGCCGTGCGTCCTTTGTACAGAAACGTGCGTAATTTGCTCGTACGTTTTGCATCCACAGTGCTTATTTCGGGCTGCTTTATCTGAAAATTTTGAGAAACAGTTTCACAACCTTTCTCCTCCTGCTTCAGGTCTTTCTTTGTGTTCATGAAATTACTTTCTTTTTTTTTTCTTACTTCACTTGTGTTCAAAAATTGTCTTTGGAGAATAGTGTCAGATTATATGCATGTGATATTGCTATATCTGGAAAGGTTTAATTTATTTGATAGCCTGTCATATAACTTTGAGAGAATTACGTCGGTTAATAGAATAATGACTGTTTAGCATGCATATATGTAGCCAGAGCCCCCCCAAAAGAGTAAATTATGTTATAAAATACAGTTTGGTTCTTATGTTTGTGTTTAGTGTGATGCGAGAGACGAGGGATATAAACGAGTAGTACAAATTATAGTTTTTGATATAATTTACAACAGCTTTCTTTTGAATATAACAGAACATGGGCGTCCCTAAATAGGTGCAGTGACTGAAGTATAGGGAGTAATTATTTATTAATGTTATTTGTTGGAATTCCTTCAGGTACAAGAAATTTGCTTGTACCTCGCATGTTATTTGTCTTATACAGTACAGTTATCCAGTAATGTCACTGTAGCTCATCGTTACAAATTCATATCTCAAACCAAAGAGGGTACTACGAAAGTCAATATTTGTTATAAACTTCGTCAGCTGTTTGCCATGTCTTACTCGTGATCCGTCTGGGTCATGCTCTGCAGTACCTTACCATTAAACCGTTAAAATCGCAAGGTTAAAGTCCGGCGGGCGGCCCCATCGTACAGAGGTTTAAATCCCCTGTTACCATAAAATAAAGGTTATGTTACATTTTTGAAAAATATATTTGGATTTTTGCTGGTTGCGATGCCCCAAAAACCTAACGAAGCATTTCACAAGTAAGCAGTCGTTGTTCAATTCCATCTGAATGTTTGTGTGTTGGTATGCTATATTTTATGGATGCTTGAGTGACCAATCGTCAGTATGGCAATTTAAGTTGATTTGACTGTGTGTGTGTGTTGCGTTTTAAAAGTTTCGTTGGACGTGATTACATAATGTATTTTAGCATTTCATCAGTTTTTACTTTGTAGAAATCAAGAACTGATACAGATGGCTGAAAATGCTGAAATGGTTTGTTGAAACTTGTTCAAATTTCTTAACTTGTTTCTGTCCCGATAGCACCTTTTTAAAGTTGTGCTTATCGGTTAACGTAAAATCAACAGTTCTTTTTCAGATCAGTGGACTTGATACATCCACCGACACTTATGTATTTTGCTTGTCAAATTCAGGTTAAGGGGGCATAAGTTAAAAAATGATAACCAAAGTTTGATCGCTGCATTACGGTCCTTGTTTTATATTACATGTATTTAACAAAACTATCGCTTTATGTTTATGTGTAAATTGTATAATCATACTTACATTTTTTTTGAAAAAAAAAATCAGTGACCTTTATTTGTGAGAATGTTTTGAAAACTTTTAGGTGTTACATCCTTTTACCCAGGCACCACAAAATTTTCTGTTGTAATTTCTCGGTACTTTGGTATGTTCCAAGTCGGAGTTCGGGAAGATGAGATGTGAATTTCTCCGAGGCCTGTCTCGAATGCAGTCGACTTCCATTAGTCCTTTAAGAAATGTGCTGAATTGAAATGTTTATATTAGTATTTAATACTTGAATACTTCTTTTGCCATTTTAAAATTCACATTGCTTACAACTCTAAAGGAGAACACTGATCTAAATAATATTTTAAAACGCTGTTATCACTGTCAAGAGAGTGTTAATTATTTTAGTAATACACAAAACTGTAATGTGTATTTATTTTTTTATAACGAGTAAGCTTTCAGCATTTAACGTGTTTGATTAAATAAGTATCAGTTCTTGTTTCAGGTGTAATGTAAAGGAGTAACTTGCTCACAAGTTACTCTGTAAGAATATATTGAAACTAATGTATTAGTGTTATGGTAATAATTTCAAGTACGCCACATTTATTCTACAGCTGCAGAACATTCGTAATTTATCAGTTAAGTTTTAATGTTCTGGAAAATATTGATTCTATAAGAAGGTGGTGTTGAATTTTGATGGGATACTTTTCTTTGTCTCTTCTTGTGGTGGTTCTGCCGAGCCATACAACACTGCTTTTCCTCCTTATCCAGTTTTTCAGACACTTTTCGTTGGAGGACATCACATTTTGTTTTATTACGTTTCATGTTTTACTTTTTTTCATTCCTTGCAACGTCTATTAACGCAGTACTTTCCAGGCTAATTTAAAGGGAAGTGTATCCTTTACGCAAAGTTTCATCGCTGCTCGAGTTTTACCATTAAAATTTAAATTATTTATCATGTCGTTAAAATATATTATTTATGAAGTTGCACTTCTTCAGCAGGTATTTTCTATATAAAGTCTCTACGTTTTACCCCTGTCACTACAAAAAAAATTATCACATTTGCGAGGTCCCAGGTTCAAACCTTGGTCCAGAGATTGGATCTTGTGAGGTTTTTCTTGGTTTTCTTCCGTACCTACTTCTACATGCTTTCAGATTCCTCATTTGCTTGCTGTCGTCTCATACACTATTTAGTCTGAGCTGCTGACAGTACAAATTAATAATTACAGAATTAGATTCCTCTTTTGTGTCCCAAAATTAAACCCTTAATTCCACATAAATATTTTGCAGCAGTTTTGTGTCCAAATGTGGCTTACATTCAGTACTTTTTTTTAAATCCTTTGTGTGCCTTTAAATCGAGTGTGCTATGGTATGAGATTTGGTTTTCAGCATGAAATGTTCATTTTAAACTATAATTTCTACAGTTTTATTTTCAGCAACTGATATCGGGTAATTTTTCGTGTGCACTGCCCCACCATGTCTTGGCCACCGAAGAGCAGCATTAAGTCATATTTTGTAATTTCTTCTTGTGAAGACTCTAAGGTGTTTATTGAAAGGAACAAAGAACCAACCAAATCCTGACGTGAGAATCTTCCTTGAAAATTCAATATTTACAATTGGTTGCTTAGCTGATCAAGAAATATCATTTTATGAAAGATGAAGTTTCATTACATGTTCATAAAATCCAACCCTTGAGCCCTATATTTAGCTACTTCATTATATTTTAATATTATCCTTATATCTATGCCCGCATATCACAAGTGTTATTTTCTTGTGAGGTTTGTTGTTCAAAACAGAATAAATTTACTTTGGTTTAATTCTGGAAATTTTTAACTTTCGTTATACTCGCGCTTGGTTGAAAGTCTTTCCAGGATATAACACTTGAATGACTGTGTTCATAAGACATGTCGAAGTTGGTTTCTGTGTTTGAGTTGAACGTTGCTGTTTGCCAACAGGCGTATATGGAGATGTGCAGCGTGTGAAGATCCTGTACAACAAGAAAGATAGTGCATTGATCCAGATGTCGGAACCACACCAGGCACATCTCGGTAAGCACGCCCTCTCTCCTGAGCAATGCAACCGGTTTGTTGTTTTCCAGCGAAGGTGGCAATCATGAATAAGCAATTCTTGAACTTGTAAGACGCTGTTACCATATTTCCTTGGTTTTAAGATGCACCTATTTAAGAAATTTTAAAATGTACAAAAAGAAGTTTGACTTAAAATCAAGGAAATGCGGTATTAACAATTATAAAGTGCCAACATCTCTGCCAGTGTAATGCCAAGAATCGCAGGAACATGGAATTAGAGCTCGTCTTGTAAGATTTGTCAAATTATACAGTCGAAGTCTTCTGGAATGTTGCACCATGTAGTCTCTTAGAAATTTACTGACCTTTCGATGCACCATGTAGTCTCATAGAAATTTACTTACCTTTTGGGGGTGCGTACTGCTTCCTGTCATAAGGGTGATGAGCCAGTGATGACAGACAGTAAACACCTTTGAAACGTCGGTCAGTTTCAGTTCTGCGACATTACACATCTTAATACCCTAGAAGCTAGTCATATTCATGTTGTATTTTCTTTGCAGTAGGAACTGAATAAATATTAATTAGACAGGATTCAACTTCAGAGGTCCGCATTGGCCGCGCGGTCTGAGGCACGGGCCTCGTGCCGCTTGGTCACTGGGACCGTGGGTTCGAATCCCACTCAAGCCATGGATGTTTGTCGGCGTCTTTCTGTGTTGTGCTGTCCTGTGTACAGGTAGAGGCCTTGCGACGGGCCGATCCCTCATCCAAGGAGTCCTACCGAACGTCTATAGATCGAGCCAACGAAAAGTTGGGACCCGCAGTGTTCAGGCACTTGAAGAACGGGTCGTTCCCAGTATCCAGTATCAACTTCAGATTGATTAATGTCTATGTTTGCAAAGTTATCAGATGTGGTATGAAAGTTATCTTTGGTTTGTTTCTTAGCTATGACGCACATGGATAAGCTGAGAGTGTTTGGGAAACAGATCCGCGTGATGCCGTCTAAGCACCAGACAGTGCAGTTGCCCAAAGAGGGCCAACCCGACGCCGGGCTTACCAAGGACTATTCTAACTCGACCTTACATCGTTTCAAGAAGCCAGGCTCAAAGAATTACCAGAATATCTACCCTCCTTCTGCCACGCTCCATCTATCCAACATTCCGTAAGTCGATTGATTAGTTTGTAGTCTTTTATGTGTGCAGTGCGTTTGCCGATAAAGTTTATTACAAGTGTCACTTACTGGCACCTAGAAATAACTGCTGTAATAAAAGTAGGTTGATTTTATTGTTTTTATTAAACGGAATTTGTCTCGTATCAGAGAAGCCTTTTAGTGCTTAGCAGTGAGTTGTACGGTGCCAAGGTAATGTGTTTAGAAAGGTGGCGTGGCGTTGCGTTACAAAAACAGGTTACGTCAAGATGTTGCGTAGGAACTAAGGAAATTTACATTAAAATCAGATAACGGCATCAGAAGTTCCCAATCTAGGAATGTTTTGCGTCTTGTAACTGTTATTTACGAATATATTATCATATTTCTTGGTTAAAATCCAAATTGTCTGAAATTGATTTGTGTTGCATTTGTCACTTGCCATGTTAAAAAGGGCCCACAGATTCATAGAAGAGAAATGTAGGGACTGCATTTTTCAATCTGGCTAGATTGCTTAATTAACAGTAGTATCATAATATGTGATACACAATTTCCTGTAGTGTTCATAATGTTTCTGAATCTTACATGTGGGTATTAATCTGTATTTTCAGACCTTCTGTCTCTGAGGAGGAGATCAAGGATGCTTTTACAAAGAACGGGTTCCCAGTCAAGGCATTTAAGTTCTTTCCGTAAGTGTTCGTCTAAAGTTATTGTTACTGTTCTGCACTTAGTGCTAAGTATTTCCCTCAAAATGTATTTGCCGCAGTACTTCCTAGTTTATCACAGTATTTTCCTCACAACATAGCAATGTATATGTATGTATGGATTTCTTCATACATACTCGTTACACTGATAATGGGTCAGCATTTACTGTTGTTGTAAATTTCTTTGGTAATTTTGCAGTAAGGACAGAAAGATGGCCTTGATCCAGCTGCCAGCAATGGATGATGCCGTCTCAGCTCTTATAGTAAGTATGCGTTTACATACTGCAGTGTGCGTTCTTTCTTCTTTTTCTACGGCTCTCCGGTCCGTATTTGGTCCATGGCCTCCTCAATTCTCCTCTTCCATTCGGTCCTCTGTTAGGTCCGTCTGTCCGAGGCTTTGATCGAGGTTTTGAAACATCTTCCTTTTTTACGGTGCAAGGTTGTTAGCCTTGCGACCAACCCCCAACCTGGAGGACCAGGGTACCTGTCTTAGTCTGACCTCTCTCCCTCGACCAATCTGGCTAGGGAGGCCCTACCAGTAGCTATGCTGATACAATAAATCTCCAGTAACACTTTGGAACGAAACAGATGTTACGAAATATGGAACAGATCAGTAAGTCTGAAGATGGCTATCTTCTGGGTTGTAGCGCCGTGTAGTCTGGTAGAAGTTTGCCGATGTTTCAGGAGTCCTTGCTCTCTCCATCATCAGGGCAATAAGATATTTTGAAATCTGTATACTGTGTGCATCTTCGTATCACACCGTAGCCGAAACACTGCCTTTTCCATTGGCGGAAGTTTCTGTCCCTTTCACTGTTTGTACCTGTCACCGCCCTTTCAGACGTCTTTCGTACGCACGTTTTATACGTTGTCACAGTGCATGAATTATGTCGCAACTTTTTTGATGGTGAGTGAATTACATGATGGCATGAGATTTGAAATTTGTGTGGAGCGTGAATATTGACACAAGCTCAAAAACTGCTCACGCTCTTTAGCCTGTGCTTAACCTCAAAAATGGGAAATTGTAAGTGATATTTTGAATTTTTTTCTTGTTCGCAGAAGATGCACAATTATCAACTGAGTGAATCAAACCACTTACGAGTGTCGTTCTCGAAATCAAGCATCTAACCACCTCTCTGTCTCTTCCGTTCGCTGACTATAGAAGGAGGGAGGGTTCACAAGCCTGCTTCTTTCAAGACAGGATGAAACTGAACAATAACAACAAGAATCACGGTATCCCCAATAACTTTGTACCGCCGGACACAATGTTCTCTTTTGCGCTTTCATCAAATTCATTATGTATTGCATATCTATCAGGGACAACAAACATTTTGCTAATAATATATTGATCATATAAACATATACATCTATATACTTTTTAAAAGCAAAAGGATGGATGGATATATACCTATAGAATTAAAGTAAGATGTATTGATTTTTATAAAGACCAACGCCGATTAACGAATGTTTTACAGGTACGTTAATCTTCTGCTTCAGTATGTAATTAAATAAAATGGATGAGCTAGTTTCAGTGGATAGGTAGGGGCAAGCACATTTCTTGAAGAGACACTGCATGAATTGAAAGATAACGAGAGTGAAGATGGTTGGATGGAATTTTATAATTTGTGATCTTATCTAAATTTTCAAAGTTTCATTACATTATTTCATAGTATGTGACATTTTTGTTTTCCGTCTTCTGAGTTCACATCATTGCGATTTCCCCGACCCGTCAGTTGTTTGTGAATCTGAAACTTTTGGAACAGTTTGCGAGGTGCGAGCATTTTGAAGTGGCTTGAGGAAAATTTTTTTCTTTTGCCGCTCGCGGAGGAAAAGCCGAGCTTTACTTGACCTAACCGAGTGTGTTACGTGTCTCAGATTTCACAATTGCAAACTGACGATTTAATACGAGCTTGCATCATCTTAAGAAGTGTACAGGGTTTATCAGTAATCTCATTTTTATTGTCGGCAAGATTTGAGTATTAATTAGTCTGTGAATGTAAAGATGGAGAATGACAAGAAATGGAAATACGCAGGTATCGTTTACAGAGTGACAGGAAGTTAGAAACGAGACACAACCGAATTTGACAACACTGTGAACTAGAATGTAATAGTATCTTTTTATATAACTACAGCTAGAATTTATGTGAAAGACACTGCCAAGTGATTGGTTGTTGACGGCGCAGAACATGAAGAAAGAAACGCACACTTGACCAGCCACAGCAGAACTTTGGTAGCGATGAACAAATCACTTGGTAATCATTGTTAGATTAGCAGAATGTAGATTATAATTATATTAATTAAGTTTAAAAATCATCAGTAGCTCTGTTTCCAAAAAATATGGAAATGGGGGAATTGGCTAACACATATCGAACGCATTGATTTTATTCCTCATTTTTACATTCAATTAAAGAGAGTAATTTGTTGTGGTTAAAATGATACCATTGCCACGTAGTGACGTGAATACATCGTCAGCCGTATAGTTTGTTCTACCTGCTGAGAAGTAATTTCGTAGTTCCGCGCTACGTGCGCGTAGTTCGGTCTCTTCTTTTTGTATGATTCGTCAGTAGTTTGTTACAAAATGCTAGACACACAAAAGAAAAACCTTTCGTGTTTGAACATTTAGGGAATCGCACAGAAAAATTAATAAAGTTGTGGAAGCAAATGTTTATACATACATTTGCCTTTGATGAGTATTACCACACACACAAAAAAAAATGTTTTTAATGTGCTATTTTTGGAACAAGAAGATATTTAGAAGTTCATATATTATACTATATGATGCCGTAACTTTGATTCACATGCCCCAGTTTGTCGAACCAGTTTTGGATATATATATTTTTGCATTTGTTCAATCCTATATAGAGAGCAATTGATAAAAATAATATAAACAGAATTATCTTAATAAATGTTGTGTATTTGAAATTAAGGCAGGTATGACAGAATGAGAGGTGAAAATGCGAGATGCGGTATGTTGTGTGGCTCGGGTAAATGGTATTTTCTTTAAGATACAGAGACATGTTTGTGACATAGGATACAAGAGTATTATTTTTACTTTGTATTACTTAACAGAGGGGAGACACGCGTTTAAGATTCTTTATCCCGTTTTCTTGTGTCAAACCATTCCAAGACTTGGCTTAGAGTCATACGCATATTATTCTCATTCTTATTATTGATTTTTTTTCTTGGGAGTTTGGATCATAAACTGGCCTTTGCACATCTGTGAAAAATGAAAATGGCATTGCTGTTCTGAAATAATGGGAAGATTATTATAGACTGTTGACACTAAAGAAAGATCCTTGTGGAAGTAGAGTGGAAGTTTATAACTATTATTTTCTCATTTTCTTATGGACATGTGATGTACCAGTCCATTTTGTAGGTTGAGTATTCATTAGATAATTAGTTAGATTTATTTTATATTTTTTACACCTTACATGTTAAGGACTTGTAGAAGTAAGGTTAGGTTAGGTTAGGTTATGTTAGGTTAGGTTTATCTTAAAATATCTCTTAACTGCAGTTGCTTTTACTTGTATTTCTTATCATTTAGCTTATTTATCCGTTTTGGGTGACAGTTGTAAACAACCCTGTGGCAATTGTCGGAACAAGAACGATGTGTGGTTATGGGTGAAATATTAAATGGTACAGTTTTTTTTTTTTTTGTAGTGTCTGATGAAACTCAAGAAACTAGCAGTTTTGGAATTGGAGTTTCTTGAACATAAGTACTGCCAGTATCCCCCCCCCCCCAACTCCACCCCTCTCCCCCACAGATAAGAAGTTGAATTTGAAGCCCAATAGGTATTTGTTACAGAATGTCTGAATCCTTTTGCGTGTTCGTACACGGCTTTCTTGAATATCTGGAAATGTTTTCGCCCTGCTTGATAAACCATACATTATCTTCAAATTAATAATTATAGTAATCAGTATATTATATATATGAAACAGTATTGTTCTCATAGCTTTAAACGAGTTAACTATATTACAGATAATTAATATTAATACTTAATGGAATAAACATGCTGCAGGGTTGGTTTAGACCAATTCATTAACTTCTTTTTTTTTCAATTTTTATGGTGGTATATTTCTAAACGTTTATAAATATATACTATAATATAGTTGACAATCACAATTTACAGTAAAAATCTCATGCTTCGAATACGTTTAACTTCAGAGAGTTTGCAAGACAGATGCATTTTTAAAAACGTATTTTGAATGAGGTTTTTAATTGCAAATTGCCGTGCAACCTTGTAGGCTACCTATTAGGTGGGTACAAAGTGGAGTATCATTGCAGAAAATACGCAAGAAATTAAAACGTGGAAACAAAACAGGTTAAAAATGAATGTGCCGATAGAGAAAGTGTAAAAAAAAAAGTGCGAAACAAAATAGTGCTTGGGCGATTCATTGAAATTTTTTCTCGCTGTTACGTGTGTGACATATCACAAGGACCTCATTTATTTTTATACCTTTTGAGACAAACTAAAAAAAAAAAGCCACAAATGGTACATACGTGCCTTCCACAAGAGATTATCGGGAGGGCTTGATATCAGGACTTTCAAGATCATGCAACTTATTGAATTGAGGTGAGGCCAGCTGTATGCAGTTCTTAGGTACAAGGAATTTGACTTACGTTCTTCTCTTGTTCTTAATCTTAGTCTATGATATTGCTGCTTCAGAATTGAATTTATTGCCTGCATTCAGTGTTTAATTTTAATATTCTATCTGTGAAGTATACTTGCTCTTTGAATGAAAATAGTTCACTTTCTATTAGATAAAGTATGATATATTACCCTCTCGTATAAAATGTACTGTGGGTACTTTAATTCTTAGCTTGTGATAAAACTAACCTTCTATAGTATATATTGACCAATCACCTTCCTTTCTAGGGTGCGTTATTAACTTTGCACCCGAGAATTTGTTGTTGGTAATATTTCAGTGTCACACTTCATGATAGAATATGTCATCGGTCATACGTCGTAGTCATGCACATTTTTATAAAATTGCGAATGTCAATTTCATCCATTTCACAAAATGTTATCTATCGCGTTATCGTTTTCTGTACGCGTTTAAAAAGGGAAGGAAAAGAGAAAACTTGGCATGTATATGTATAAAATTTAATGAGAGTTGTGGTTTGTGATTTTGCTGCGTTATGTGACAGACTGCCAGATACTTGGTATTTATAAATTGAAATATTTGAACCAGGAATTAAATTAATCAAGCCACGTCCCAGCGACTTGATAGTACCGTATGACAATTATTTTTATTTTAACTTCTTATCTGTTAGTTTTTCATGCAGAGGAAATTATTAGTAAAATACTTTATTATTATTATCGTTGGTGATTTTATGGTTAACTTACGCCAGGTTTTTGTTGCTGTTGGCATGACAGTGGAATCTATGAAATATCACTGAAAGAATCATGGATGAAATGTTAAAAACAAATGGCGTCAGGTCTCGATTTTTATTAAAAATTTAACTTCAGTTAGATGAATAATAGTTTTTTTGGGACCAAAAGAACATTATTTGTGAAATCTGTGTTTTGTAAGAAAAAAAATGTGCATGACTATGTTAAATATTTTTATATCTGTCTTAAAGCAGGATATTGGCTTCGTACGTAGGAGGCGGAGCCATCTAATCACACTTCATGTACAATCAAAAATTAATCACTACTTCATACAGATAAGTGATTGCATTTATTCAGTTTCATCGCAGAGGGATTTCTTAATACCGACTGAAACGCTTACACAGAAATTAAGATCTACGATATGAACGCTCTGTTGCGATAAATGGTACCATAACTACAGATTTAATTTACAAAAACTGAAAAAAAATATGTATTCAAGGAAGAAGTCCAGCACAGTTTATATGCTGTTAACATGATGTATAAAGCAATTATTATCATAGGGAATTGTGCCTCTTATGTTAATGGGATCAATGAGACGAGTTTTTAACATTTCAGAACAACCCTACTCGCTGCGTAGTGTGGGTCGTACCAGATTTCATATTATCTGATATTTGCAGTGCTGTAATATAATTAATATTGCTACTATATTCATATCTTACAAACTACATCAACTACTTGTCTTGTATTGAATTGTGTGTTCACAGTGA
>NW_019059725.1:132114-167449 GCF_000696155.1 Zootermopsis nevadensis | reverse complement strand
CGCGTGTGTTCTTTTGTTAGTTGAAATAAGAAAAGAATTTGTTTTACGTCCCCTTGCGTCTTGAAGGATTTTTTTATGGCGACATTAATTTGTTTTGTATTTATAATAATTCACAGTCTAAAACAGCGTTCGTAAAAGAATGAATGAATGTCCTTACGTTCGAGTAATTTGGCTTATTATCTGAGAGTATTGTGTTTTCAAATTTTGGGCATGTCTGCCAAATTCTACATCCTACTATCGTGCCTTCTGATTCTGTATTATTGCGGCTGTTGCATTGTTTGTCGGTTTGACCGTCGTTGGGCAGATTTTGTTTTGAAGCGCGGTGTGAAATCAAGTGAAAACAAAACCATTTAAAGTAGCGACTCTTCCCACTGTGAATGTACTTTGTCAGGTGTTAGTTAATATTAGGAATGGGATTGAGAGTTTTTCTGGCTGAAAGAAACCTTATTTAAATATTGATGATATTTGGAAATTTCAAGGCCTATTTGATTTGGACTCGAACTGAACATGTATGTGTGGATTAAACTTAGGAATTTGAGAGTATTTGCAGGATTGGCGCGTGTCAACAGTTACTTGTACGTTGACAATAAAATTATGTTTCTCAAAAAGAAATTGTCAAAAATTCTTCCTACTTCATGACAGGATTTTTAACTTATAAGATGTTTCTTTCTGAAAAAAAATTTCTGTAAATCCCATTCTTAATCCCAAATCTTCTAAAATTATAGTGATATTGAACAATTTAGTATTATGTATCAGAACACAGACTGTTGCTTAGCGTAAGTATATTTCATTTCGCGTATCTTTTTTTATGACCTTACAGTGTTTCACGATATTTTATGGAATTGTTTTTAAGAGTGGTAATGCCACTGTTTCTACAAGAAACTTTTTTATTGCCGTCTATCCATATTTGTAGATCAGTCTAAATTTTTATTAGCTTTTTGTGAGTATCATCTGTGAGATTTTGGCGTGCCCCCCCAACCCCCAATTTTCAGTCTGTTCAGGTGTGTGGATGTGTGGAAAATTTCTCTTTCTTTATCAAGGCTTACAGTTATATATTTCATGGTTAATATTGAAAATAACTTCGTTGAAATTTAATATGCTGAAGTAAATGTTACATTTTCTTGAAAAATTTTAGGTTATGTTTGATTAATATTTTGTCAGAAGGAAGCTGTCTGAGTAGAGGTGGAATAAATGTGGCATTTATTATAATCTACAGGATTTGTGTTAAAATATGAAGGTGATACATATTCAATAGAAAATTTTTTCAGTATTCTGAGAAAAATTTTGTTGTTTTAAAAAAATTAATAAGTAATTAGTAGAATTCTAGCAAGGTTCTTAACAGCTGACACGAGAGGTACATTTGTTGATTTAGGATAAATTTAGGAACGGAGTTGAGAGAGAGAAAGAGAGAGAGAGAGAAATGGGATTCAAATTGATTTGTAAGTCAGCACATTGTGCCTTCCCTCTAGAAACAAATGTCAAACCCTCATGAGAGATGTTAAATTTTTTTTATTACGTGTATTCTGTGTATTTTTCTCCCTTCTACAAAATCTGAGACCTTGGTGAAGGTCCCCATTGAATGTGTGTAAGATTTTTCTTTTCTTTAGGAAAATTCAAGGCTTTGAAACCATTAATCGTGTTCCTCTGTGTAAGAATCATTAAATGATTTTGTCACCTGTCGTCTGGCATCTTATGAATTTGTTTTCGGTGAATTTAATAATTTACTGAAAAGATTTGAGGCATGAAAAGGGGGGGGGGGTCACTTTTATTGGGAAAATAATGACCGGTTTACATTCAGATGCAAGACAAAAGAAGGATGGATTGTCAATCAAAAAATCATTTGATGATTTACGAAGTTGCCAGACTTGTCAATTTTGAAAATGAAAGTGGCTTAGTTTCCTTACTTGGTAAATGATTAAAGTACGTTTAAAGTTTATCGTTTGAAATTGAATGTTGCGTAAATGGACAATTTTGTCTTCTTGAAAGAATCAAATGTAGATTGTGTTATGCAGCAATTTGATTTGTTTTCATGATCGGGGACGAAATTCTGGAGCTACGAGTCTGAAGAGAAACGTGAAATTCGCGAACGAGCTATCGCTTTAAACGAGGAAGAGTATTTTTGACCGCCCAAGATATTTCTTAGAGGAATCTGTAGGAGGTCGTTTTTACAGTATTAAAAGCAATTAAATTTCTGAGCAATGTTCTTAACTTAAATATTGATCAGATATTTAAATGGGAAAAAAGGGAGTATTTTTAAACGTAAAACATGTCAATTTAAGTATTTCTAATGGTGCCGACCATCCACTTTTTTCTTAATGTGTCCAATATTGTTATTTTTTAAATTGAATATTAAAACTTGAAAAATAAAGAAGTACCTCTTATGGATGGAACTATTAAATAGAATTGTGCTTAAGAACAGGTTTACATTGCTATTATTTTTACATTTAAAGTTGTGCTGATGTGTAGTGGTGCATTTATTCTGATTATTTAAACAGAAAGAACCATTCAGAACCTGTTCTAATAATTTTTTCATAATAAAAGTGAAACATTATCAAGTATGTGTACAATGACATTTGTAAAAAAGAAAAAAAATATGAAAGCTGCTTTTTTTTTAAAAAAAAAAAAACTTTCATGAATCATCCATCAGATGGATCTGCTGTAACGCGCAAACAGGCGCTCCGTACCCTGATACTCCTGTCCCGTACCCCAGCTGTTATCAATATTTTTTTTGTCTTCCTTTTTTTCATTTTTGCAGTGTCTGTCCATCTCTCTTTATCTCCTTCTGTCTCTCTCTCTCTCTGTCTCTCTCTGTGTCTTGTTCTTACTTTTACACAAGTTTTTAATGTGTTGTGTGGTTATTCTGTGTTATTTCTGTCCACTTGTCGAGTCAGAAATGGAATGTTGTAGATTTATTATAAACAGAACAGTGAACAGATTCTGTAGTCGTAACACTTTGACCCTTTCCATGCTGATTTCTTTTTAAAGAAAATATACACGATTTATTTTGATTCTGTATTCCCATTTTAAATTTCATTTTTACATAATTTTGGTTTCAGTAAGTTTGCCTTATTTTTCTCAGCGTGGCTATCAGATACAGTATTGATTTCAGAATATTGTGGAATTATTAATTACTTGAAGAAATAAGTATTACTGATCAAAGAGGTAAATGTAGCTTCTGTTGTGGTTTGTGAGATTTGACGTGACGAGAATTTTGTTCCTGGTCATCCAATATGCATTTACGTGATTCAAGTTACGTATCGAAACCTGCGCTACGTACTAAATTATGTGAGATCTAAAAGAGATGCCTTGTGGTTTTTGACCTCATAAATGGTGATTTGTGTGGGGAACAAAATATTTCTGTACCCATAACAGTAAGGAACACAGAAGTAAATTTTGCATCTCTGAAATGAATGGTTGATTGTGTCCGTCAGTTTAATTTTGACGTAATTTTTAAAGAAGACGCAGATAATTTTTGCTTTCATGTGTGTAACCATTTATATTTTGTTGAATCCCCTTTTTTTATGTGTTCTGTTATTTTAAGTTTATTTTCACCCTTTAATTCGTGTCTTTGTGACACAAATGTTTCCGTACAAACTCTGTAGAGGAAGTGTGTATGGCATACAGATGCGCTAGATTAGAAAGCGTAGTTAAATATTAGTTTAATTAATATATGTATATTTACTGCTTACCGTATTGTACCATTACTGTTAATCGTACAGATTTGTTTTATCAATCGGAACAAAGATGCCTGCATAATTTTTTTTGTGAAGGCACATAATAAATATGGTACAATATGTTATTAGTTGATAGTGTTGAGTAGTTTAGCTTAATTGCCATGTCGTGTTACTTTCTTTTTCCGCTTCTTTCACTTAGTTGCACATTAATTGAGAAAGCTTTGTCTCGATAAATGTCTAAAAATAATTATAGGTTATGTGATTTATTCTGTTGTTCAAAAACTTGAGGGCTTGTTCCCCCTCCGCCCCCCAAAAGCAGAACTCTTTATTGGTATTGGACAGGGGACATGTGACAAGTGATGGAAATTTTTATAGACACTTTTATTTAACCATTTCACCGCTCGAATTTACATAAAAACAGCAAGAAATTGATATTTATCGACATATTTCCTGCTGTTTTATGTTTTTCTTCGAGCAGTTGCGTTTCAGGGAACGAACGCGCATCTCGGAAACATAGTGAAAAGTGAGCGGAAGAAGAAAAGTTGAGCCAATGTTTCATAGCAGGAAGTTTCGGAGAAAGTGTGCATGCCTTCTTCATCTCTTACTGTTACTTTGTCGCTGAGTTTTGGATGATCTTCGTTAATAACTGTGTTTTCATTTCC
The DNA here is from genome assembly GCF_000696155.1 of Zootermopsis nevadensis. The sequence goes on along the minus strand of NW_019059725.1, from coordinate 163,113 downwards.
TCTCTCTCTCTCACTGTTTGCACTGCTAGAAAAAAAATAACAAGTAATTCTTATTTTTCCTGTTTAAAACAGTAACAGTACATCTATTTACTTAAGCCTTCTGTATTTTGAAATGAAAAATAGTTGCTATATATTCCTTACTATCTTAAATGTATCACTTACAATTGTGTGTATTTGATTGTAATTAAACACCTCCCTAAAATACAGTTTGAAAAAAAAAAAGCTATGCGTTGCTTCGGAAGGGAGGACTTGTGCACAGATCCTTGAAATTTACACTACCCGGATGTGAATGTGTTGTAAATTTTGGGCCCCAATGTGTGAGGTGTCAGTGTAGATAGAAATATTGTAACCACAGTTGTATTAATCATAGAATAGTTTTTGTGTTGGGGTACAAAATATATAACGCTACACAAAGTGTAGATAGCTGGAGAAAATGAGCTCTTAAAATTCCAAATCCACGTACGAAGATGTTTGCAAGTTTATTTTTCTTGTTTATTATTTATCTTTGCAGGGATTTCACTTCCCTTTTGTTTTGTTAATATCTTTTAACCTTTATTAGCTGTGTATCGTGCCATCCAGTTCGCTGTGCGTCGAAATAGCTTACCGCTAAGCGGCGTTCGTGTGTGGCAGCCCCATAATACTACGACTTAAATCACATGTTCTCATATGATAAAAGTTAATTAATTGTATTATGTTTATGATTAAAAACATGTTCCCCTCTCTTAGTCACATCATTATTTTAAGAGCTCATATGCTTTGCTAGGTCTTCACTTTTTAGCTTTTCTTGTTTCCTCCACGTTTTATTGCCTCATTTTGGCCCTTCCTTCACACAAACTCTGTCAAATAAGTTTTTGAATGTTCTGTTGAATTGCTAGCTTCCTTCAAAGTACTTGTCTCTGGTATACTTTTAATATTAGAGTAGCTGTAGAGCAAATTGTGTGTTGCGCTGAATACCTGCTCTCACGTGTACTACTGACACTTTGTAAGGCTTCAGAATTAAGAGCAGAAATCAAGCTGGCACAGTAGCTGAAATGCAATGTTCTTGTCACTCTTTGCTACCCTGATTTGAACAGAAGCCCTAGATTTTTGTTTCATGAAAGGTGGTCGTCGTAAAACTGACAAGCTTTGTCTTGCCATATTGATAGCAGCTACTTTATCCGTATTATTAACGTGCGCCATTCAGTTCACTTTTTGAGTGAGGCGTGGACCATATAGGCCATCCTTTGATTCCAGCGTATCCTTTGGAACCTGTAGGAACGGTAAGTCATCGCTTGCCCCCATCTCCACATTTTCCTTAGTTTCATATCAAATGTGAATAGAACCTTGGACACATTTGAAACCTAACCTCAAAAGATTTGAATGTAGTGATTCAAAGTTTTCCACAGTTACTCCAAGTAAATTCTGGACTTATACCTTCTTTATCATCATTGACATTTTAGGTTCTCATATCGGTAAGTACGAAGATGGCTGTCTTCTGGGAGTACCGTCACGCTGATGACGTAGGCGGAAGTATCTATCAGATACAACACCACAACCCAGAAGACAGCCATCTTTATGCTCACTGCCGTGATAAGCTGAAATCTCGAGTCTCGTGATATTGCATGTTTCGATAGCCTTAATGCCCTTTTATGACAGAAACAGTCTACTGTTTGAAAGTTAACTGTAGTACAGGTAAATCACTGCATGGAACCAGAAATTACTTCGACAAACGATGATCTTCTGGGTTGTTATACTTCATAGACTTGTAATAAGATACCCCTTTTTTATTATTAAAAGAGAAATGTTCACTGTCTTCAGGGCTGGAGACTTCGTGTTTCTCTAAAATGTTAGTATCTGCTTTTGTGTGTAGATGGCATCACAACCCAGAACCGACATTTTCATCCTGAGAACTTCAAATCTCGCTAATTTTAACTAGTTTGAAAATTGGAATGTCAGTGGAACTTGGGTAACCAAGAGATATTTACAGCAGACTGTTCAAGTAAGGGAATTAAACTTGTTTTACAGATATGTACATTATTTAAATCAGTGAATTTACACGTAATGTCATGACGGAGAAAGATTTTATCAGGCGTCAAAATTTGTACTGGAAATAAACGTCAAGGTAAAAGACATCTAAAAGTACAAAAAATGCATTTTGAATACAACTTTTCACTGTAGTTAATGAGAGTCATTTATCAGAAAATAAGATATTTATTTTCAACATTATTTTAAAGCCCTTTTATTACACTTTAAAACAATAAAAAATCACACCGAAGTCCATTTAATCTATAAGGACTTAAGTTACCAATTAATTTTTCATTTATTAGTGGTTAAAGTGGTATACACAGGAGAATGACGCAGACAAAACTTCATGGACTCTTGAAGGCACTTCTTCAATATAATTTCCGTGAATTTGACTACACCAGTGGTAAGTACTTCAATTTTCAGCAATGACATTTTACTTACATACTATATTGGATTTAATTTGGTTTACCAAATAAACAGCATTTTTAATATTATCCTATCTGTGGTTATGTCTCGTTTTCACTTTATTTTCTTCTCAGATGTTGAATATGTAATTAACTCAGGCACCTGCAAATTAAATGACGCAGTAGAGTGGATAATTCTATGGTATAATGTGACACATACAGGGTGTTTTCAAATTTGACCTGGAATTTTGATCATGCTGTGCCAAATTGTCTCGACGTTTTCGTATTGGGCAAACTCCAGCACATATTTGCCCTGTCCCTGTAGGATACTTAGGATGGGTCCACAGCCACTGGAAATTTAAAATAAATGTAAAAACTGTGGATCAAATTTTAACTGCCATCATGTAGTAGACATTTTGGACAAATAATGTGAATTTCTGCGTTAATGTTATTGCTGCATACATTTTGTGATTGACATACCCCAGCAGAACGTATAGGGGGTGTACATATGATAATCGATTCCTTGAATTTTTTATTATTATTTTTTTTTTTACTGTATAGATTTATTGAGTTCTTGGACTTCTACATTTATAACGAATGAAGTGACTGGGTTTTAAATGCCCAATCATCAACATATAAGAAATTTTTATTTATTTGTCAGAGGTCAGTAATACTATGGATATTTGATGGAACTTGTCTATGTGATATATTTCCAGTTGAAACAGATTACGAATTAAATAATTTTTTGAACTGTCGCCCTATAAGATAAAATCGATAATTTTTCTCAAGTTTCATGTTTAAGTCGATACAAGTTAGTATATTGTATCGAGAAAAGTTGTCGAAATTGTGGATGTTTTAAAGTAATATCTCTGCTAGTATATGAGACATTAAGGATGCGGCTTGCAGTCTTACCATAACGAAACAAGAAAAAAAAATGGTGGATGAGTTCCAATGAATACGTTGGTATAACAAAGTGAACATATACATGTGACGCGGTAGTGAACGGATAGTGGTTTATAGGAGTAAGTGTGTGGGCTGGCGAGTAATAATGAATGAATGAATGAATAATTGGAGTGACTGTAAGTGGGGTAAATGCACGAGTTGTAAATTCCACTAGTATTGCCTGGTGTACTACAATCACACCGGAATATATCAACGTGACGTTTCAGCGATTGTAGGGGTACCTACCGTAGAAAATATTGTAGGATCATTGCAGAAGAGAGGACGAGTAAAATTAAAATGGGGGTTATGCAGCTGATTGATTAAAAAAATAGTCCCTATACGTATGTGTGCGGGAGGGGAGAATGGATCCCCCCCTCCATTTTTACCCCCACCCTTTTTATTTCACTTTCTCTCAGTATAGTAGTTCCATCTACCGGCAATTTCAATAAGTTTTGCTACTCTCTGATTTTCATCATATCCAAGGTTTTCCTTGGAACAGGGGAGCATCTCAATACGCCTACCCCCTTCATGGTGGTATGTAGAGACGTATTTTTTTTCACCCGAAATTAGAAGGGGTGTGGGGGTCATAGAACATATCTCTCCTTGTATACTACCAGCTTCATCGTAGTTGCATCATCTTTTCAGTGCCAACGATCGGATATCCGAACTCTCCCGACATTTAGTAAGCGCCATTTATCGAAGACAGTGTTGTGACCGTAGCAATTACTACGTCTGAATATCGAACGAACACCTCGTGTTAAGTTTCTGTGACTAACATCAGAGTGTTTATATGTGTGTGTGATGCACCGTACTTCATTTGCGAATTGATTTTTATCGCGTTCTGTTTCCGTTGTGAAATATTTCAGTGCGTTAGTTTTTTTGACTTGTTTCACAGCGAGTGTTGTGTGTAGTTGTTATGAATTGTGTTTTTACAATGATATGAAGTGTTGTGGCAGTGTTATGAATGGTGGCGTTGCTAACATAACATTGGATTACAGTGTACTAGGTTGATCGATCCAGTACGATTCTGTGTACGCTACAGTTCGTATCATGGCATCCATGATGGGTTTCCTTTCACAGGAAAGAAACCAGTGTTAAAAATGGAGAGAAGTCGTGGTGACGTTTCGTGTCTGCTCATGGCTGTGTTCCCCCTCCCACCATGTACTGTTGTGACTACACCTGGCATATTTCCCTCGTGGTTCATGTCTTGTGACGTCCTTCATATGCCACACGTGCTGTCCGAACTACTACCATTATAAAAATGTCGTTAAAAAGGTACGTACAAGCCATGTTCTCTTAATTTAGTGCGTAGTGTTTAAACGAAGTCTACCCATTCTAAACTTCACCGTTTGTGACATTTTATTTTCGCTTTGTCATAACAAAATATGGTACGTATTAGTTTTTTATTTAGATTGTCAGTTTCATTGAAATGTTTGGAAGCATGTGTAGAAGAAGTAAGTATTAGGCGTTCTACCACATAAACAAAGTTTTATATTGTGTTAAGTGCGGTTTAATCGAACTTCCATAACAACTTTTAAACTAGTCTTTCTCGAAACCTTTAAAAATTGTAATTAGTGACTTCTTGCATCACACACGGTATGAGAGTAGAGTTATTGACAGAGTTTTTATATTCCTATCTAAATGGTAAAAATTATCGAACTCTGAGAAGACTGATCAGGTTAAACCGATACGTTAGTTACGAGCTGAGCTCCGGGTCAGAGGTAAAGCCCCTAACTTAGTATCGAGGTATGGTGATGTGCTGGTTGGTCAGGGCTGTGGGACGGTGATAGATCAGTGTGGAGGAACGGTTAATTGTGATTAGGAGGTTTAACCGACGAACTATGGGAAGAACTTTCCCAGTACCACTTAAGTCATTTATAATCTGTGTTGTGTCAGAAAATTAAACAAGGATTTATACGTCATTACGCTCGAGGCGAAGACGAAACTTGGAAAACTTGGGCGTACGTATGAGATTAAATTAAAATGGGTCTTAAGGGAACAGTTTTGGATTCATGATAGGAACCGGTGGCGGGCTGTTGTGAAACAACCTGCAGGTTTCTTAACCGTGTAAAGCAAAGTGGTAATTATATGTACCACCTGTTTTAACAATCACTAACTCTACATTTTGTAATCGTCATTTTATTTTGATTTTATTTACTTTAACAGCGTTAACCATTTGATCTTTGTAATGGTGAAGTGTAGTGTTTTCTTCGCGGTACGGACTGAATTCTTAAATATTATGTACGCAATGCGTGTCTCATTATAAACAGCGATTATTTCCTTAAACAGCGTTAACCATTTGATCTTTGTAATGGTGAAGTGTAGTGTTTTCTTCGCGGTACGGACTGAATTCTTAAATATTATGTACGCAATGCGTGTCTCATTATAAACAGCGATTATTTCCTTAAACAGCGTTAACCATTTGATCTTTGTAATGGTGAAGAGTTGTGTTTTCTTCGCGGTACGGACTGGATTATTAAATATTATTTAGACGAGCTTCGGTTTCGAAGGGTTATAATGCGGAAATTATGGAGTTGGTTAACCATCAGAATGATTTCGTCGTTTCGGAGTTATACCTTTATCGCACCAAAGTTTTTCAATATTAGTTTGACATTTCCTGTGTGGGGCAGAGTTGCCTGCCGCTAAACATTTCTGATTCCACGAAAATCCAATACTGTGGCTGTTCGTGTCAACATTTTCAGCGTTGTTCGTCCGTCTCATCATCCCAGTCCCATGTATTTTAGCTTTTTATTGCTGCTTTCAGTAACCTGCACGTTTCAAAATCACAATTTAATAATAGCAGCTGGTACCGCAAGACTGGATATGGATGAAACAAATCCCATGTGAATAAAGCCGATTAAAAGTTTCAATGTGTTGCTTGAGTGTAAAATGTTGTCGTTAAATAGGGCTATTTTGGATATACAGCTTTAAAAATTCTTTGATCCAACCGATTCAAATTTTGGTATGTTTATATGACATTTACTTTTAATCCGTGCGTTTACTTCGGAAATAATTTTTCCTTGTATTTTTTTTATGTATTTATTATGTCTAATGTTGTGTCAGCAGATGCAGAGAGTTATATGTTCTGTATATTTTATTTTAACAAGCTTTTCGTAGGAACAGCTTCAGGCTTCTCGTGTATTTATCATAGAATCTGCGTAAAATTCTTAGAAGGGGGGGAACTAGATTAAAGACTTCGGTACAAAAACGGGATAAGTAACATGTAGTGTGTGAGATTTGTGTTTCTTACGGCGTTGAAGGTGATTTTTATGTTCTGGGTTTTGACGCCGTGTATAATTTGATGGCTTTTTTGGAGTTATGCCCGTTTTGCACCATGGCCAAGTCGTTTAACAGGACCTCGTAGTAGAGACAGCGTGATTTCGAGGGACTGTTTGATAACCCTTTAACGCGTGTCTCTTTGAAGTTGAAAAAGCATACGGCCAGAGTCCGTTGGCCTCCGTCATTTTATTAACTGTCTGCTCTTTGTAACAGAGATCCAGTATTTTTTTTTTAAATGTAGCTATTTGTTTTTCGTTATTATTCAAATGTGATTTATCTTTAAAGGATTAAACAATCCACGACCACTTCCTCTCGATTAATCACTTGTAGTTATTCATTTGAATGTTACGTAATCTCTGAATTATATATTTAAATGTTAATATTCTTATTAAATTATATATATAATTTTCCCACCGTGTCCAAGCGTTTTAATTTTATTAATTGTTGTGTGGTGTCGTTTCATGGCGCTTTGTAATTATAAGGTTCATTATTGTATTATTATTTAGTGTTCTGTCTGACGACAGGTCCATATGAACAGGATCCTTCCATCCTTTTCTCGGACTGGGACCTGTTCATATACGTTCTTGGCAGATGATCCAGAAGTGGTTTGCCATTGCCTTCTTCTGTGTGTGAATGGAGTAATTCTTGGGATGCCACGGAGGAAAACTCCGTGTTGCCTAGACCATGGCCTTGCCCAACACAAGTTATAAATTCGGGCATCGCCGGGAATCGAACCCGAGACCTCCAGGATTACAAGGCCAGCGTGGCATCTAAGGTTCATTAAGTAACGTTAAATGATCTAATAATCCATTATCTTTGAAATAGAAGTTGTCCTGTAATTAATAAAAGTGAAACATTGTTTCGAATGCACGCTTGGTTAAATGACAGACCTAATTTACGCTGCCCCGGGCATTTCTGCATCTTCTTCGCCAACTAATTGCAGTTTAATATATTTTAAACAGAGTTAGAATTTCCTTCTGCTTGCAGCTTAATTAACAATTTCTATCTCTTTCTTTGTGCCTTATGAGTGCCGTAGGACCCCCCGGGGGGGGGGGAGCAACACAGATGAGGCTGAATGCATTTTAGATTATTTCCTTACTATTGTCTTTGTGAATGTGAGAAGAAAAGGCTGGATTATAATTAATTACCAGTAGCTTAGTAAGTTTTACCCTTTGCGAAATATTATTAGGGTGTTAATAATAATGGGATGGGTGGATCGTATGGAAGCGATGAGAAATGCTTGCAGAAATTTGATTCGGAAAACCCGAAAGGTAAATATTCGATTATTTCTAAGACGAAAATAGTGTGGAGTTTTAACATTCAGTTGAATTTCACTGTTTAAAAACAATTTATTCTGAGAAACGTTGGTTTTTGAATAGTTTATGCTTTTAAGAAATAATGTATCATCGATTCATCTTCGTAAACACATCTTCAATGCGAAATTTCTGTTATTCACGTAAATAAAGATGAAGAGATAGGAAAAGAAAACAAACAAGCTTGAGGCGAGTTCTGGTTTAAGTTTGTTAGTCTTTCGGTAAAAGATGCAGCCCGTTAATAAAACAAACGACACTTCCGATATAACCCGAGCGAAATTAATGCTCACAAATTTTTATCCACACAGACAGAATCCATGTTGCTCCATTCCCGTGGAATAAATGTTTCATTTCGTACGTAGAGATTGCTTTTACAGGTTCGTTCTTTAGTTTCTAAAGAAAACTGGGTTGAAGTCATCATCATGTCTTTATGAGTTTGGTTTTACGTAATGTTTTTAACCAACCGGTGGTTACTGGTAAAATTTTTGGTATAGAATTATTTGAAAAATGTAGTTTAAAATTCTACCGAAAATTTTGTAAACGTTAAGACCGTTAACCACTTGATCTTTGTAATGGTGACTTGCTGTGTTTTCTTCTCGGTACGGACTGAATTTTTAGGTGTTACTCACGTACGCCTTCTGTTTCAGCCATCTCGACACAGGTTTTCCTTGGTTTTCCTCTGTCTTCAAGCAAATGCTGAGATGGTTCCCAAGTTCCAAGTTGCCACTGCAAGCTTCTCATGCAGCCCTCCCGACTTAAATTAATCAAAATTTACCACCCCTTAACGCCGTCAAAATTTACCCCCCTCCCCTCAGTAGGAACTTCTAAATTATGTATTAAACTTCCAAATTAATATCTTCTGTTTCAAAGGTTCTGAAAATTGTTTTAAAAAATTGTTGATGTCTAGTATAGACCACGGAAATATTTATGTCTCAAAGTCTTGAACGAAGTAATTCCATGAAGCAGCGTCTTTGTCGAGAATCTTATAGTTACTGAACCAACCAAATTCACCACATTTTAGTGAACCAAAAGGCCCCTTTAGCTTATAGTCTGTCAACATCCCACAAAACAGCCATCTTCGTTGTCACCCTCGTGAGAGTCTCAGATCTCACCAGCATGAATGAACCTCGGAAATACCAAAGTAGCCTTCTTTGACTGTGAATTTTTCTAGGAATTTCAGCCCTTTGCAGTTATTAGCATAAAATTCAGACATTTCTGATATGGCTAGTTTGCATCCTCTCGCGTCTAGACGGCTAGACGTACGTGTGGTTGGTACCATAACTTCGAATAGGTAATCGATATTAATGTTTATATGTTGTCTGTATTAAGATGCTGTTTTGTGGTTGTTTGTACGTGTAACTCATACGCTATCAAATTCTCGGTAATTGCGCTATATTTTACAAGTGTTGCTACCGTTAGGCAGCTTTTAGAATTACTTTTATTGGATATAAGGTATAGAAGTGATAAAGAATGTTGAGAAAAGAGGTAAGGTGTAAGGATATGGAATACGTAATTCCCAGTCAAAATTTTAGCGGATCTCTTACAGAAGTATTTAACGATATGAGATAAATACGTTGAGATCACGAATTTTTATTTCGTCTTTTGACACAAATGTTTATTAATAATTCCAGTCGTGAATGCATTTTTCCTCTGTAACGTGCTGTAATGTCTGTGCTTTGCCATTGGTATGTGCCCTGTGCAGATAAATCACGACTGGAAATTTATTTTCAGAATTGAGCGATCTGTCAATGTCGGCGGAAATGGTTAGGTTTAACCCAGCAAGGTCACAACCAATTCAAGTTACAGAAACTTTGTCTTTTAATAAATGCATTTCTTGTAATAGCATATTATTGGTCGTTTTTTTTAAAAAAAAATACTTCATCTGTTTTTAATTAATTTTACTTTCATTAGTTTACTAACTTAGGTCTTCGATATTCCAGTAGTATTAAACCCATTTGCAATTTTATTTCTATTTTATATTAATCGTTTTTGTGCATTGTAGTTAATAATGAGTCTGACTAAGTAAGGAATGTTCTTTAAAATTTAAACTCTTCTTCATGAATTACTGTACAAGATTCCTTTTGAAATTTGTTTTCTAATGTCATAATATAATTAAAATTTTATCAATAAAATTAACAAATTTCCCGTCAGTAATTACGAGAAAATCTAAAGTATTAAACACACATAGAGGTAAAAATATTGTCCCTTAAGACCCAAAATCCTATAATATTATTACCATGGCAACAGTCATAACATTACACGTCATAAATATTCCATAAGGCCCAAAATCCCTTAACAGAAAACAATAAACTACTTTACCATCCAACACACGCTAATTCTGTAGATGGATTTGCTACACGAAAAGCGTGCATTTTATCAACGCCTTTAAAAATAAGTAGAGTTATCCGAGGAAATTTTTTTTTTCAGTTTTGAAGTTTTAGTATTCGTCAGAAATCCATCACTCTGACAAATTTTACATAAAGAGAATTCCTTTTCTGTCTCTGTTCTGCGGTTAAGTGTTCAACTTCCTCCCCCCGTTATCAACATCTGAATGAACTGTTCTTGAAATTTTCTGAAATCCTGTGACAACGTGAGAAACATTTTCTTCTACCCTCGAGAATAATTTGACAGACTGTCACCATGGACGAAAAAAGGGGATGCTGTTTGCTACGGAGCACCCCCCCCCCAAAAAAAAATTCTTCGTTCACACCCGTCAGTATAAATTACAATTACGAAAGAAAAATTATTTCCGAAGTCCTTAATTACATGCGAAAATAAATAGGAATCAGTCATTAATAAAAATTTAACAGAAATGTTGTTAATTATTTATAGTACGTTCTTGTAAGCCCTAGTAGTGCCATGTACTTTTTAAATGTATCACAAAACATTACATTTTATTTAAATCGCATACCTAATTAGTTAATCACCATCAAAATTCACAGAATTCTCGTAAAAAAAATTAATCTGTTTCAAAAAATTATAGAATCTTGTGTTTTTCCTCGATGTAAGACTTCGTGGACAGTGAAAAAAAAAAATTAAATGCTTATGAAACATATAATACCATCACACATAATAAATAGTATCCCATAAGGCCCAAAATCCCTTAACAGCAAACGATCATCAACCAACATTGCGTATTATAAGTCTATAGATCGATACGTGTTTTTATAACCATTGGATTTTGGGACTTAAGGAATAATATTTATGACAGTGTGTTTTAATTGATTTAGATATTACCGTTATTTTAACGGGAATTTTCTAGTACACTACATAAAAACCAATCTGAAGTAGACGTCTTAGACAGAAATTTATCATAAATATATAAAAATTAGTGTAGATGGTGATAAATATAGTATTGGAGGTCTAGATGTCTATTTATCATCTCTGAGTTGATAGATTTTAATTACTGTATTTTTCTACTTGTGTCTGAGACACGCTGTTATATCATTAACAGGCTTACCAACGTTTGGGGTTCGAAATATGTAGGTGGGTGTTTGCGTGTTTCTTATTCCCGAGTTCTGTTCATGAATCCTTTCGAGATCTCTACTCGATTAGATATCTGTTGATCGATTGACATGCTTTAAACACTTCTACATTCACGCAGAGTATTTCCAGGTGGGCTCTAAGTTCTTTTGAATTTCATGAAGTTGTGTATTTTATTCTGTTCAATGAGTCGTTCGTTATTCGTGTTCGAACGGGACAGCTGCAGACAATCGAGACATATCGATAATCTTGTATAATACGATTGCACATTGCCATTGAATTGTTCTCATCAGAGGCGAGACTCTCTTTAACAAATGACATGTTGCCACATTTTACGTCAAAATTATTGTAACTTTCATAATAAATTATACCAGATTTCACTTCAGAACCTGGTCCTGGTAATTTTTGTGTTATTATGTTGGCATTATCCTGGGTATGATGGCAACCTTTTGTAAAAATATACCTTGTTATCATGTTTTAGATCGAAGTAATAATAAATTGGGCTAAACTTGTACATTCAAAATGGAAATTTTCGTAAGGTATGTGAAGAAATATTTTGTCACTTGAGAATGGAATAAATGGAGAATTTTAATTTCGAAACCGTCTGCCATTTTGACTCATTTGGAGGGATGGAAGTTTTGTTCGTCGATGTAAGCAGTTATGATCGTAAAAGTGAATTATCTACGGTTTACCAGTCTTTTTTGAATCATTACAGTGTAATTTTTACACGAATGACACATTAAGAATCTAAAATCGCTTATCTTTTTTCAGAGAAAATTGAAGTTATTGTTTACTTTTCAACAAAATATAAAATTAGGCTGACGTTCAGATGAACTTGTGGGTAAAAATTAGAAATACACAGAATTTTGGTGGGGAAACTTCTAGGGATTAACAACTTTCGATTATAGGTGTAGATAAGAGGATAATATTGAATAATAGAAACACTTTTGGACATTGAGATGTATTCCTTCTGGACGACGTTTCAGGAGTTGACATCTTTTGTTTCATTTTTTTAGAACGACCACTGTCTGACACCGTAAGAATATCTCTACTACGGGACAGAGAAACTTGACGTAAACATAAATGGTTATAATCACAACCATTTCTGAGCCATTCCGTTGGTCTAGTGGTTAGATACTAGCATTCGAAAAGTCTGATGTCACTAAGAGTACAGAAAAAATGCCAGTATAATGCCAGTTACATGAAATTGAGACCAGATTTCACTCCCGAAACGTCGTGTGTATTAAATGTACCTCAGACAATGGACGATGTCCAACGTTCAAAAACGAATAAACCGTTCTTAAAACTTAGTGGGAATCAATATTAATCTTAGGGAATTTGGATTGGATTTATCTGGCTAAGTAAAGGGAAAGCATGTGGGCTTTTGTGATCACAGTAATGAATATTTTGGTCATGTACTTCGTAATTAGGTAATTTACTTTGAGCTTCTGAAGAACATGGGAATCCATTTCAATGGAATTTTTATTTTGTGTCGTGCACATTGAAATTACGTGAACAGTAGAATTAGTTCAATACAGTACTAGAATTTAAGTCGTTTCATAAGATTAAGCACGCTTGGATATTTGTAGCATGTCAAATCTTTGCTAGAAGTAAAATTATTAGCCAGACTGACGCTTTCAAGGCGAAAGATAAAAATTACTTCGTTTCTCTCCTGCGGTTTAGTGGTACTCCATACACTGCAACATAACAAAACCGATCAGATAAAATGCATCGTTAGCCAGCAAGCGTGATACCCCCCCCCTCCCCTTCCCCAACTAGCTGACTTGCGACTGCACGCTTCGACTCCTGGAGTTAAGATCAAGAACTTAAAACGGCATTACGCTCTTGCGGCTTACCTGGGGCTTGCTACTACGTCGCACGCAACCCGGTGCCAGGAATCATTATATCACGGCTCTAGTATAAGATATGAAACGATAATATGAGTTCGGATGTTAAGATATTTGATGTGAATTGAATTGTGGAATGTGAATATTAACGTACGTACAGTAATATATTCAGGGAAACATTATTTACGAGTCATGATGCAATTGTTCCTGATACGTATGCATTGTGTAATGAATTATGATGTGTATTTATAAATGGCTGCGTTATTGAATTATAGTTGCAAGAGTAATAATTGAACATCGTTTAAATGCTTGAGAGTCATACGATTACACTTAAAAGGCAAACAAACTGCTACTGAAATCTAGAGATGAATTTTTTTTCTGTAGTAAGGTGATTCGAGTGAACGTATTTTAGCTGTGATTTGGTACTTTATAAGATAAGATAGGTTTGTGACTTGTTCATGTGTTAGGTAACGGATTTTCGCGAAATTTTGTATGAACTTATCACTGCCTGATATTGTTTGTTTCAATGTATTACCGTTAATTATAACGTCAGAGTGGCTTCCCTGCTATATTATGAGGTGGGAGAGGCGTATGATAAATGTTCCTTTAATTTTAATAAGAATTTGAAAGATATACAACTTTTGCCGATGCCATGATGGTATACGTATGTGTCACCTGCCTTAACATTCAATAACTCTACATTTTGCTTACTAAGTGTATTAATGGACTTTGTATTTTTCTCAGAAGAAACAGCGATTTTTTCTTTGAAGTAGGAATTGAATTTTTAAATATTATTTAAATAAACTTCATGTTTCAACACTCGTTTTCAATCCTAACGTGTTCACTCTTATTCTACCCTTGTCAGTAGGAGAAGCGAGACAATCTTGGGAATCTGTTTAAAGGAATTCTATTTCTCTCCCCTTCTAAATAAAGATTCTTTAATTTTGTCCATAATTTTCTCCTAAACCCCCCTTCTACTATTCTTCCTAAGTCATTGTCTCTTATTGGGCTTAGTGCTTAAAGAATTATAGGAAAGAAGGCACCATAATTCTTCCTGGAACTTGTTATTAAGAGCGTTCAAAATGTACGAGTCACACCGACACTATTAAGACAAGGCATGTGGATGGTCAGTGGACGTTCGTCTTAACTGTAAACGTTGTCTTAATGTTTAATTAAGACGGGATATTGTGAGTCTGTTGCTGTGGGAGGAGGCGGTGGCTTTATTGAGCGACAATTTCTGAACCAGCCCTGTGCAACACTCTATCCTCCACTATCCTCGCCTCCAAGTTTCAATCTGTAAAATCATCCTCAAATCATGACTTTACTCTATTAGCCCTGAAACGTAATTGTTTCACTTGAAAGGCCAAGAAATTTTTATCTCTTATTCGTGTTACTGAATCGGTCATTTGCAAAGCCACGTTAGTCAACTTTCTGACAGAGCTGAGCTGTTGTTACCATGGCAATCAGTAGGGTTAAATGTATCTTTTGGGGTGCCAAAACTCTTTTAAGCTGGTTTCGGTACTTCAGAAATTCGTTACGCCTCTGATTGACATGCGTGCTTCAAAATCAGACAGCTCGTACGCCGTACTCATACGGCAACTTCTCCGACAGTGCTGTGTAGCGTGTAGTCTAAACATTTCAGGTAGGCGTCATCGTTGGTGCAGACGAATAACGCAGTATCAAGTGGACATGGACGTACTATGATAATGTGTTTGAGCTGTCACCGTGACGTGTCGAGCACTGTTTGACGGTTCTTGTAACGCTGATTGAACCCAGCTCTCCACACATCTCATGCACTTCCATCACCAACGGAATGAAATTCCTTTATTTAATAATAATTTATATGTGGTTTATCTAATGACACTGTGAGAAGCTTAGACTATGTAGTGTCGAATGATAGATTGATTAATGAATAATGTATCGAAAAGAATATGAAAGGAGACGCTCATGACTTAAATTCAGGCACTGTCCTCAAATTTAACTAGGGAAATTAAGGAAAAAATCCCAAAATTAAGGTAACAAGTCTGTGGGGCCGAGGTTTGAACCCCGGAAACATTCGAATACGAAGTAATAGGAGTAATAAATGACTGTACGCTGAGTCGTTGAGAAACTGATAGTTGTTACGCTTGTCTACTCATAATATAATAGCCAGTGCCCGTCACACTGGACTCGACGAGTGCGGCGGAAATTTAAAATAATTTCTGACGGTGGCGAATCTGGTAGTAACATATGAAAATGGGACTGTAGTGGGGCCTAGGATAGGTTCTGGCGGAGTCTGGCTTCAGTCGCCACTAAGGTTTTAATTTTGTTTTTATTTTATAATTTTTTTTTATAAATGTTATACCATCATTGCGATTTGTAAAGATAATTCTGCGATAAATTATATTAGTTTTCAACACAAGAAGTTTCACTCGTCCAACTCCGTGTCATACGCTCTTGATAGTAATAAATAGCTGGTGACCTTTCTTTGTGTATAGTCCTAGCTTAATCGGTACAGAGCCTTCGTATGTTTTTCTGAGTTTGTTTGTGTTTTTGTGCAGTTTGAATTTTCCACTGACTGTAGCACACAGTTCTAGAGCCTTGTTTAAACAGGAGATTATTAGGATAAGCCCTGTATTTTACAGCGCAAATGCCTTTTCCTGTCATACCAGTGTTCAAGTATGACCCTGCTTGTGTTTTGTGTGCAATTTATAATGTTTTATAATACACAGTTAAGAGGAATACAAGTGAACGTACATTCAGACCAAATCCTACTCGCTACTACAGGACATGAGAACTAATTAGTCCACAATTTCTGAATGGAGACAGGGCTTTTATAAAGTTCATACGCAGCGCGAATTTTAGAATGTCTTGTTCACTTCTCGTTGGGAATTTGTACCTCGAGCGTGTGAGAGTCTTAATTTAATAATATTTATTTATTTGTTTATTCCCTCCTTAATTTTGTTATGTCGTCTTGTCTCTCCATCACAAAACTTTACCTTTACTGATTTTTTTATGATTTCAGACGTCTCTTTTACACAAATGGTTTATAATTAATAAATCTTTCATGTATTTTATAGCATCTACTCGCTATAAACAGTTTGCCCATTTATTTCTATAATTTAATTAGTGGTTTATTTTAATGTTGTCTCCTCTTTTAATGTCGTGATTTTTTTTTTTGAAAAAAATTATAAAGTTTTATTTAGGCGTCGAAGTAGAATTTATTTGTACCGACAAAAGTTAAATTTTCCCTACTGCGTTTAGTGTAGATTAAAAATGCAAAATGTAATTGAAATCCATTCGATATTTGCTCAAACTATATAGCGTTGAATTATAGGATGAATAATGAATTTGAAAGGATTTGGAAGGAAGTTGTTATGGCCTAATTTAAAGTACTATCCCGTAATTTGCCTGGAAGACTGGAGAACATGGCCGATAAGCGTGTTTTTGGTGGCCGTTTTCCAGGTGGAGGTTTAAAGCCGAGACCTCGAGAATCCGAACCAGGAATTCTAAACATTCTGGCCGCGTAGTTTTAGAGATGAAATATATCGAAAGACATTATAATTACTGTGCGTTCATTTGTTACAATTTATTTAGGAAACGATGGGTTGTTATGGATGGGTCCTTGTATAGAACAACAGGAAGTGGGCATTTTTTTATAAATTTTTAATAATTTTTTTTAAGATTTTGAGGGAATTTTTATCTACTCTCATCTATGCTTTGAGTAGACCTTACATGAAGTGAAACTGAAAATTCCACATATACTTAGTTTAATACACCAGATATCAGACGTGGGCCGAGAAGAATTTTAACTGACATTCCAGAGGTAAAAGTATTTAACTAATCGATAGAGACGTTCTTGCACAATGAGGCTTAATCGATTAATTATTATGTTACATAACGACACTTTTCGAGGTTTAATAGAGGTTACATAAAATCGAACGAGACGAAGGGATTGTCAGGAATTACGGGTAAGTAAGGGTTTGGAAGGAGGCGATCTTACGAGAGACGGATTGATTATGTTTGATATCGAATAAATGGAAAATAATATCTGTGTTTGAATATGGTTCGTGTAGCGCGAAATAATAAACGGGTATGAAATGTTGAATGATCCAGGTGGAAACAGTGTGATATAAACGTACATGGGGGATAATATTAAAGTGGATATTAGAGAAAGGATATATGGATGTTCACTGGGTATTTATTGACCGATTGACAGTTGAAGCACGATATTTATACATTCAGTCCGTACCGAAAAGAAAACGTGTCTGCATTACAGATGTCGATGATTTAACACTGTATAAGGAAAGAATCGATGTTTATTTTAAGAAACATGGCATAATTACAATTAACACTCTCGGCAAAGCGCAGAAATATTGGATATTAAAATTTGGTGGTTACCCCCTCAACGAATAGCGTACAGAAAATTTCTTTATTTTTTTTTAAAAATCTTTTACAAATTACGTTTAATTTTTATGTGAGATTTATTTCAACGTTACGATGCTTGAACAACAGTAAATGAGATTGGAAACGATCGTGAACAATGTTAAAATGAAATTCAGAGAGAAAGATTTGTAACTTATCTCTCAATTAACCTAGCAATAGAGGAGTCAATTTAAATTCGGGTTTCTTCCAAATGAAAGTTGGATCAGTTGATACTGCGCCGATCGGCTTGATCATGAATCTTGAATGGGTCGGGAAGGGGGAGGGGGGTAAACTGTTACGTTCTGCTGCAATGTAAATCACCGGTTGTAATGGAATGAAACTGCTATCTTTATCTGTGATTGAGGGAACTTTATAAAGGGCTCAGTACGTGATTTCTTTCGTCGATTTCGTGATTATTGTTACAAGGTAACGAAGTTAAGATACTGATGTGGAATGAGTGTGCTATAAATGTATAAAGATACTAAAATTTTAGTGTATTAATCTGGCAGAGTTTCCTCAGTTACTGTCAGGAAATTCGACAGATACTTTCAGTCTTTATCAGCCCTTCCACGAAAGGTTACCTTAGGTCTGATAGTGATATGTATCTCGTTGAATATCATAGGAAAAAATTATCATCCCTAAACCCAAGAACATTTTTCTTTACAATATCATTTACAGGAATTATTTTGAAGGATACTCGTCAGGATTTAACCCATTTCTTCTGTGTGAATATAAATATTAATCACACCTGTTATTTGTCCTCAGTTTTGAAAAAAAATGTTGATTGAAAGTATATTTGACAATTTTCTTCCCAGAAGAACCAGAAACTTTATGATTTTATTACAAATTATGTTAAAAATTTTAGTGGCTGTATTTTGCGGTCATAAAATTCTTCGATATCGCTGGAGTAACGGTTAACAATGTGAATATATATGATCCTTGTATGTTTGCTGAAAGCGATCGACATTGGTGAGATTTAGAGCCATTATTCTTACGGAATTTTTATGTAGGTCCTGAGAAAGACCACAAGAATCCATGCATAACTGACCACTGGATCCATATTTGAATCAGAGACCTTTATAGTACGAAGCATGGGAGGTAATCTCTCTACTGTGGGTTACGATGGGTATTTTTTGTACTGTTGATAGTTTCTTAGCTGTTCAAGAATCTCTCTTCTTAATTTTGTGTTCAAGAAAATCTGCCGTTGGGCCATACCATGAATTACTAAATTAAAATCTTCACCTTATATTTTTCTAATATCTACTTTAATATTATTCTGAAATATTTATCTGGGAAACTAAACTGGAAAATCCCCTATATTTCATATATCTGTGAAGTTGTCAGTGAAAATAATGCACACACACACACACAGCATATGTGCGTGCTCATAACTTTGAATCTGTTAACCGCGTTTGATGTGAAGTTTGAACCAAACAAAGTTCAGACAGATATAATCCAACTAGGGAAATTTCTGTAGGCTTCCTCTACAAAGAGGGATTGTAGTTTGATGTTGCTTGTACCAACTGACTTCGTAAACAACAAAGTTTTATTGCCAGTGAACTCATCTTTACATTTCAGAACTTCGATTCCAATGCTTCAATGTGACTTTTCGTGTGTTATGGTGCCTCCAGGCGTTTGCGAAATTATTTTCTTAACGTTTATAAGTTTCATTTATAATTTTACAGTTATTTTTAATACCGTCATTTGTCTGTGATGACAAACTCCATTAGGGAGTTTTTCTTGAGAAGCTGATAGTCGCTGGAGCAATCAATAAATTCCCTGTATGTTCACTGGTAAATATACTGAACCACATCAGTCCAGTCCACGATTTCAAATCATTTTTTTTTTTTCAAAATCCATTTTCTTATTATCTTCCAATCTATACCTTGGTGTTATAAGCGGATTCATAGATTTTCTGACCAAAATTTTGTATGCATCTCTCAAATTGTAAAAGTCCTCGTGTGATTTGCCAGGAAATTTTCTGTCATGCAGAACTTGAAACACATTTTAACGAAGAGTGTAACAAAGAAACATATACAAATTTAATTTTTTTTCTTATGTTTGTTTAATTAAAGAATCTACGAAGTGATGGCACTTAAATATCTGCTTTGCTACGTTGTTTACAAGTGCATGTTTATATTAGGTCATGGATCATTGAACAGTCGAAATTTTTCAATGCGTTGTTACTACAAGCAGCATATAAGAATTAAAATTAATCAATTTTGTCCAAATAAAATTTAAAATCACTAATTAATTAAGAATATAATACAATTTAATATTTCGCAATCTGAAATACAATATCATGTCAAGGTTATAAAAAGTGTGCTGCGTTGTATGGAAAGACTTGTATATAGCTTGCCAAATATTATTTCACAGTGTCCAAAATCCCTTATCAGCATCATTACGTTCAATCATCGTCACAGCATTACCATGGCAACTGTTATAACCACACGCACAATCATAGATATTAACCCGTAAGGTCCAAAATCCTCCGACAACAGAAAACGATAACCAACCAATCAACATCGCGTATTAAATAAATAGATTTGTGTGGTATGTAGTATAAGCGACGCTTTGGGACGTCCGTCGATGCCCTTCATCACGTGACTCGTTGTCATGTTTACTTTTTTTCGCCACGATTTGTGAAATGAAATTGTGTTCACTGGTCAGACCAACAATCCCATTGGTTATTTTCTCGTCACGTGATTTTGAGATTTTTTCTTTCTCTTTTAATCGCTTTGATCTAACATTACGTCTGTTTCATACGCTGTTATATCCCCGGAACGTTGATTTAGAAACGTCTTGTCTTTTAAAATGTTTTAACGACATCTGACTATACATTTTAGTGTCGTCGTGTGATGTTACGGGTAATACGTAAAACAATTCGTGTTATTGGCCGTTTGGAAACTGGGAAGGATAGTAGAAATAGCATCTGTCTGTTATAAGGTTCCCAGGCAATGCTCGTTCGTCTTGATAAGGTTATATAATGAGGCTGGAGGCGCCAGGATGGCAAATGCTTGAAGCTTGAGTCAGAGACAATGCCAAAGGAATTTCGACTTTATGATTAATGTATATAATATACAAAAATTTAGTTCGTACCTTAAAGCAAACGAAGATTGCCTATGTTACAAGGATTAGATGGTTAATGGTGTTCACTCTGAGAATAAAAGAAAATCTATAAATATAATCTATGGGAAAAATGAAGAGTTTCGTAGCAAACTTTGGGTTAAATGGTAAGAAATTGAGTGAAACTCGCTTATATCTCAGCTCTGAAGATGGAAATATAATGTTTCTCCGAAGCTTTGGCGATTCCAATTGCAAACAGGGATTTATTCCTTGAACAGCATCAACAAGTTGATCTTTACAATAGTTAAATGTTATTTTTTCTTTGAGGTACGGATTGAATCAAATGCTATTAAGAGATATCCGGCTTAAAAGGGTTGAAGGCATTTTTACCACCACGTTATTTACAGTCCATCGTTGCGTTTTAATTCTTTGTAATCGTGAGATTATCAGTTGAAATCCTGATTAATCTGCTGTAATTCTGTGGTTTAGTCGGTTTTTCTCAGCCACTCGGTTAGACGTGACGTAAAGTAGGCTACAACAGTTTTGTTCTACGTCAGATAACATTAGATGTGACTCTGCGTAACAGATATAGCTGAAAGGGAGTTTTTTTAAATTAGTCAGAAAGTAATCAATGAGAAGAGAAATTTGGAAATCGACGTAAAAAGGTTCTGTGTCATTCGGAGTTCCTCTGCTGTGCCCTGGGTCTCAGCCCACAGCTTCAGTGCCCTGGGTTTTTGGTCAGAGTCGTCAGATAGGCTTGTTACAGCTCAGCGCACACGCGGGCCACTTCCTGCGCTGTATGGAGGTCGCTGAACCGACCCCCAAGGTGCCCCCTACACAAGATAACTCTACACTCATTACAACTGTTGACCGACTTAAGTGAATCCCTTTTTCTTTAGAAATTTCCCTTTTATATTGAAAAATAAAGTTTATTGCCGTGTTAATCGAATAATTGAAATAGTATTTTCTCTGTATCTGCGTCCAGTGGTAGATCTTTCGGATTAAAATAACGTAGGATACATTGTATCATTTGCATAAATATAATATTACTTACGAAACAAACAACAGTTTACCTAAATTAACAAGATTCTTCTGACATGAAATGTAATAAATATATTAAATTAACCTGTAAATGAAAATAATATAATAAATATAATAATATATAAAATAAAATAATATATAAGACTGATATAATTAATAAACCATTAAAAGAAGTTAGCTGGGTGTTTAAATTTGATGAGTAAAGTTGACATAAAGTTTGCAAAATAAATCTAAACCCAAATAATTTTATTCATAAAAATAATTTACAGTAGTGCATATTTAAAATTGAACGAAATATTTATGTATAATTTTAAGATCCATTTTAATATTATCCAACGTGGTTTCTTTCGTATTTTCCGACCAAAAATTTTATGCGCTTTCATAATGTAGTCACTCTTTGCTGTGATGTAACTTGTTCAGGAGGGCAACCATCAGCTTTATCGAGCCCATATTCTTATCGAATGCATTATTCGACAAGGGCGTATCAACTTATTTGTATACTGGAAGATATTTGGTCTAAAAATATAAAATAGTGGCATGTAAATCGCTCGAGAAGGACGCAATGCTGAGAATTTTGAGATAAAGTTAACATTTGGGCGTATGAATACTTATAGCTCACATTTGTTAAACCAAATAAGCGTAAGAATTTAGTGCCCTCTAAATCATTTTGTTGATAACGAATTTAACTCGTACCGCACACACGACCATTTTAAACATCAACTGGTTAACAAGGGTATAATCACTGTGCAAAAGCCATAAATACAAAATGAATGCTTAGTTAAGTGACTGTTGAACCCTGTGGGACATATAATTACCACTGGGCTCTAAAGGGTTTGGTTTGTCTCGTTTTAATAAAAATTATGTCAATTTTAGACACGTAAAGACATTTTTACGTTAAACGATATAACAGCATACACAATATGCAAAGACAGTATTATAATACCTAACATAACCTAACCTAACCTAAACTAACCTAAACTAACCTAACCTAACTAACTTAACCTAACCTAACCTAACCTAAACTAACCTAAGCTAGCCTAAACTAACCTAACCTAAATTAACCTAACCTAAACTAACCTAACCTAACCTAACCTAGCCTAACCTAAGCTAGCCTAACAACCTAACCTAAGTGTTTAACTACTTTAAATGTAAGTAATCGTTTTTAAACGTTGTACCAGATCGATTAGTGTAATGTGAGTAAAACCAAATCAGGCATAATTAAGGCCACGTCATTATATACATAGGAGGTATTTAAAGTTAATTAAAATTACCATTTTATAAAGTTGTTAATTTCGCGTATGATTTTTTTTTTTTTGAAGAAAGGGTGTGTTATATCCGTAATTGAGTTTGAAACTCAGCTCATTTATTCAAGAAGAATGTCCAGTTTCTCTTATCCGTTATGAATACACACGTCGTGTATTGTGTTAAAAGTCAGGGAATTTTGTTCCGAGAGATTTAGGTCTCTCCCCCCACCCCACCCCACCCCCCAACGACTACGTTCCTCGCCTCATGACATGTTTTTCTCGGTTAATAAAGAGAGGATATAAAAAGTGTGCAAAGGGAGCGAAAAAAATAATACACAGAAATTAACACGATTGAAGTCCTCAGAGCTAAAGTAATTTAAGTCATTCTTTTAACTACGTATAAAACGAGGTTTGTAGTAGTAAATACCAGATTAACCATGTAGGGTAATTGGGTGTGTTCTGAAATAAATATTTTTAGTCTCAGGTAACATATATTTTATTGGTTACTGTGAATAAATTAAAATATGTACACGTGTAATATTACTGTTATAACACGTTGAGTTATGTCGCTTTAGCTCTGATCAGCTCAGTTGTTTTAAAGGCTTATCAGAATACAGCTTTATCCTCTCACCTCATATACCATTTGTTAAAATGTTGAGCATATTAACATGTAATTAAATTATAAGCGAGCAGACACTCGATTTTATGGCAGGCCAGTTAGTTCAGCGGTTACTAGTCACATTCTTCAGTAGAATCCCAGTTTGAATTAAAGGTATTCTGACTTTTTGAATGCTATTTTTGAGGTGATATTGTTGCGTCATATTGTGATGATTGTATATTTTATTGTGATTACACGGTTAAAATAAACAATGCTATTTTGTTACTCGGGTTTTCCTTCGGCTGTTTGAATAGTTGGTTCTGTGTGCCTGCTATTTATGTACTGTCATATTCAATTTGAAACGTTTTAAAATAGTGTCTCGTATTTTAGTCTGTTTCTGTGCAGATATCGATACGATAATCCATTGTCCCTAGTGTTGGAAATTGTGGCAGCTGCGATTTGAATTTCTTGTACCAGACATAAATGGATATTTGGCTTGGTGGTTCCATGTGAAATCGTGTGCAAACTGCATCACAGCTGTTAACAGGCTTTCTTCTCTAACTGCAGGATGCATTAATTCATCTGTTCGGGGGTTTTCAAAACTAGTGCTTCCATCTGGTTTGTGCGCTCAATTACAATTAACCGGGTCGTTTGAAAAGAAACTTTGGGAGTTTTTCTATCGGCTGGTGTAGGTGTAAAGTTCAAAGTACGCCGTATTTGTTTTCTGTGCTAATTTAAAAGTTTAAAGTTCACTTTTTCTCACCCTGTATATCGACACTCGACAGCGCAAGTCACCGGCTGTATATTACTGTCATTTAATGAACCCCTTTTCGAGTTTGAATCTGCTGATTGAGGGATTGAGACGCCGTTTTGAAATAGAAATGTCTGTGTGGAAGAAAGGGGGAATGTGTAGAAAGAACAAAGGGATTGTATGAATGGTAGGGAATTAGAGAAAACTGAAGATTCAGAATAGGAGATGAGCAAAGATATTTTAACGGTGCAAATTGAAAAGGAAATTGTAACAACGAAAGATCAAATGAAGGGAATAATGGATGATGGATGCAGAAGGGGCGAGAGAAATTTTTGTGTGTGAGAAAGATCAAAGCAAGTGCCAAGTAAGGGGAATGATTACGTGGCGAGAAACGGATCTTCAACAGGACTTGTTGATAGCTGAAGTCACTGTTCTCTTCGTAAGCCAGAGACTTTATAGTTTTTTCACACACTAGATAACCAATGGTATTTTATCTCCTCTTAAACTTACCTTTACCAGAAAGACGAACGGACACTGCATGGGAACCTTGTTAGCCAAAAGTTTATCCGTTTATCTCAGTTAAATGTAGTGTTTTTCACTTTTCTGTGCAATTGGCCGAGAGCTAACAATTTCCCACCGTAAAAAAATTATTGTTACGCAGAGCTCAGTCTTAGATGGGTTCTTTAAAACAAACTAAGCAATGGGAAATTGATTATTAAGATGATAATTTCAAAAAGGATGAGACACTCGAGACATGTGCGCGTAGGGGAGATGACAAATGCAGACAAAATTTTGGTTTGGAAATATGTAGGGACGAGATCGCTTCGAAGACCTAGATGAGGATGGGAGGATAATATTAAAATTGAGTTTATTGAAATAGTTTTAGAGGGTGTGGATTGGCTTCATCTGGCTTACGATAGGGACCAGTGGCGGACTAGTTATTTAATATAGAGGACGATTTTCTTGAAAATTTAGTAATAAACTCTGCTAGTAGAGGAACACTTATCTTTTAAAGAACTCGAAGGTCTGTCACCGAGTTCACGAAACCTACTAACGGTTCAGAAAAATTATATTAAATAAGGAGCAACGTTTTTCTCTTTAAAAACATTTTAATATTATTTTAAGAGGTGTTTATCCTTGGTACCGAAACTTATTTTCGGTAGAGAGGTATTTTATGTACACGGTTAGAAACCATGTTTTTCACTTCAATTCTCAGAATTGTAAGCAGAGATCATTAAACCAAAGTTTTACATATCGTTGCCCACTAACGAACGATACTACGTCGAATGCAGCCAACTTCATGACACAGATGAACGCTCCTTTAAACAAATTTTTATGCACAGTCACATTGTCGCTGGATAACTGAAATTATAATAATAATTATAAGTTATAAAAACATTTTCTTGACCCCACTTACAATTATTGAAGTGACGGATGTAATATTACCATTTAATACCTTCCTGACATTTGGTTCAACACAAAACGTATCGTCTGCAGGGGCCACTATGATCCTTGGTAACCATGGTAACAAGACAGCACTCCCCTTGAATCCACCATCTTCCGGGAGATCCACCCCCTTCGTATTCAGCATGTATTTGCTACCCTCTCATAAGGTGTTTGCTGTACCCGACAAGGAAGATTACAGGGTGAGACAGCCAAGCTGAATCTTCGGGTTCGTGTTACGTATCGAATCATACGTAAAGACGAGTTCCAGAATACGACGCCTTTGTTGGTGTGGTTTAACGATTTGCCTTAAGCCGAAAGGCTAATGAAAACGTTCAGACGAAACAAGTGTCAGGTTTTGGGGACGAATGTGTGACGAATTTGATTTTCTGATCACTCGTTCTAAATCTGGGTTTGTTTAACCACGAGAAGCGTATTGGTCAGATATCTCTACCGACAATTAACAGAATACTCGATAAAATAAACTGAACGTGAATTGTTAATGTGAAACTTGATCCTGCCTTCGCCTGAGTCTAAATGAGGTCTTTGTTATACGATGACAGCAGTAATTAGGGTAAAATGCAAATTGATCGATCTGTGTATGCCTAATATAATAGTCAATCTCCGTCAAGATTGATTAGACGAGTCCGTAGTTCGTACGATGCTGCAGAAATTGAAATTAATAATATCTGACAGTAGCGACTCTGGTAGCAGGAAATGAATATGAGACTGTGGTCTTGTGGAATGTGCGTTTGTCGGTAATTTATATCCCGTTAAATTTGACGTACATGCTACACTAATTCTTAATAATAATTATAGAATTAAGTGGTACAGTTCTGCGCTGTCCATCCACCATCACTTTAAACCAAAAGTATAAATCTTACCTTTACAAACCACGATATTTTAAAATTTACTAACAATGCATTTATCCTGTGAAGTTAATTTGTGCATTAGGGTTATTTCAATTTAGTTTTGGTTTTTAACCTGAAGACGGCCACATATGACCGAAACATGTCGCTGTAATTTTTACGTTGGACGCATGAGAATAAATCCAGCCTTAATGATTTTCATGTCACGATAAGATTTGCATTCAGTGAGATTTGAGGTTTTTACGGTGATGAGTCTGAAGATGGCTGTCTTCTGGGTTGTAGCGCCGTGTAGTCTAGTAGAAGTTTACCGACGTTTCAGAGGTCATTGCAAGCGCCATCGCTATTGTAAATACGTCCCGAAAAGAGAGATGATGTTTTCTTAGATTTGTAGTTTCTTGTTAAAAGACTTTCCTATTACCTCTGTTAGAATGTGTCGGATGTATGCATTGTTGCTGAAGAAACTATGAATGGGGCCACTAATATTCTTCTAATGTCTGTAGTATGGATTTTTTTTTTTTTTTAGTGTTCTGTCTGACGACAGGTCCCTATGAACAGGATCCTTCCATCCTTTTCTCGGACTGGGACCTGTTCATATACGTTCTTGGCAGATGATCCAGAAGTGGTTTGCCATTGCCTTCTTCTGTGTGTGAATGGGATGCCACGGAGAAACCGGGGAAGCCCCCGGAGGAAAACTCCGTGTTGCCTAGACCACGGCCTTGCCCAATTTCATTATCTGAAAAATAATTATGACACTATCAGTTGATACATCGTCATAAATAAGCCGTCAGGTGACAAGCCTGAGAAGTCATTGTACAGTGTGTTCGCCTTCTGCACTGAATAAATCAGAATTCAATTACGCTTTGCAAACAGCTGGTGGTGGCGGAAGTAGCGCTGATCGCTGACGTCAGTGTACATTTCCGCCTGGCGTAGAATTGAAAGTCCCTCACGAAGCAGAAACGTGACCAAGTTTAAATCTTGGTTAAAAAATTGTCCTCATTTGCGTCAAATAGATTACGTACACGACATGAATACTCACATACATTTATTAGTCTCTTGTTTAAGCGTTCTGACTTTTATAAAAGATCTTCTAAATTAATTTTTTTAATTTTCTTGTAACCTGATAGACCCTGATTAATCCTCAACACGAATAATCGGAAGTCAACTGTAATCTGGAAGCTCCCCTATTCAAATCTATGTTAAATTAGAGTAAAAATGCCCGTTGAAATTTGACGGGCAGTGATTTATTTCATGTCTTCACCCCTCATTCTCTTTCACCTTTCCCGTTATCACTTTCGTATCTGTTTTGTTCCGTCGTTTCTCATTTTCTTTGTCTCTTTCTTATGTTTACATCCTTTCGTTCAAAACACGCCGGTAAACAATAAGAAAAAAAAAATTCTCTTCTGCGTGATAAATTGTGTGAAAGTTTCCCCTGAGATTAGCTCAAATTTAAATTAGACTGTGATAAACCATCTTATTCATGTTACCATTAAAATTCCATCAAGTTCTGCCCCCCAAGTTTAATATAAAAATTCAAAATTCAATATACACTTACCACTCTAAACTCCTCAAATTTCCAACTCGTTACCTTATTTTCGACCTAACTTTAGTAGGACGAACGGGCACTGCCTGGGAACCTTCACAGCATGAAAATCCCCTCCCCCCCCTCTCGTTAAATATAATATCTCTTATAAGTATGCAGTTGATACAAATGAAATCGCATCACAGTTGTTATAATACACAAAAAGGCCCAACTTCATGGCCGGGGAAGTTCAGTGGGACTTTTGATGGAGAATGACTTTGTGACATGTTTTTCTCGGAGTCCCTCGGTTTTTCCATATAAATTTCATTCCACAGCTGTTCCATATTCATTCATGTGTCATCTGCGTGATGGTCGTAGTTCCACAGAGACGTATTCTCACCCCCCCCCCCCATTGTAGAAAGAAGGAAAAATCTGGCTCCATTTTGTGATGGTGTAAGACAAAATGGTTGTAATGTCTCATTGAACTAGTCTTCTATCTCGTTAGACTGACAGGGAACCTAGAAAATTAACAGCTGTTTTAAACGGCACTTTGGTTAGGGAGAAAATATATAAATCCGGGTTAATTTTTTTTCTAAATTTGTGGTGTCATTTCAAATGTAATTTCGACATGTTGTTGAAAATGGTGTTTTTTTGTTATTCCTTTGTCAACCACATGAACTTGATACAGTTTTGTGGTTAATTCAGAAATAATTCGAGCGTGTCTGCACACATGATGTTAGGGGTGGGGGGGGGTGGATTCTTACCTAAGGGTACAAGCAGGAGGTTTGATATGCATTATGCATGAGACAAGGCCACAAAACGTAGTAAAAATTACTGAACAAAGTTCTACATTCACGCTCAGTAGAAGCATAAGTTTTCATAAGTTTTCATAAGTTTTTAAAGTCAAGTAGGGTGAGTACTGGACTGGACATGTAGATAGCACGGTGGGGACTGTTGAGTATCGTGTTTTTGGTTTAGAAACATTCAGAAAATTATGTCATTTTGGAAACGTGTTAATCGAATAGAGACGTTTATGGAAATTCTTTAGTATCTCTACCTGTGATCAGCTTTGGTGTTTAAGAACACGGTTACTGTTTGCAGTGAGAATCATACGAAATCTATAATTATATTTTTATATATTTTTTATTTTTATTTTAGTGATGTTCTAATGTAAATCGAACATTTCGATAGAGAACATCATTTAATATATTTTAAATATTTAAATGTTAATTATAGTAATATTTTAATATTTAATAGGAATTTTATTGTGATTAGACTGACAAGATTTAAACAAATATATATTTATCACAATATGACGCAACTTTATCATCTCATGAAATCTATAAATAAAAAATGAATTGTTATTGATTATTAAAGTAGGTAGACACATAGTCACCGTGGGTTTTTTAAATATTTAATATAAACGAATGATAAATATGAATCAGTGCGAAGCGTAACCCCTTATTCAAAATAATAAAAGGTCTAAGCAATATAAATGACTGATAGACATAATCGATAATCAGAAAGAGAGGATGAATAAAAAAATGCCTTCAATAAAACTCTCTGTATATGTAAATCCACTTACTTTGTTATTAACCTGTCAAAGCGGGCTGTTTGGTAACCGTGTGTACAATATGCTTTAAAAATTAGTAATTATGCAGATTTCGATTATATATTTCGTATGATTCCAACTGCAAACAGCGTTAACCAGTTGATCTTTGTAATGGTGAGGTGTTGAGTTTTCTTTGCGGTACGGATTGAATTCTTTGGCTTTAAAGAGTTGAACACGAAGTACGATTTTGAAAGAAAAAAAAGACTTCTTGGCTCTTCGTTTGGCAACATGCAACTGGCGGAAACTACGGGCGATTAAGGTAATTTACAACTTGGGCAGGTTAGCTGTGCGTAGCAGCTCCACCAAAATATAAGACCCTACTTGGGATTGTTTATAATTACTTTTCTAAAAAATATTAATATATTCTGGGACGTTACGGCGTGTAGCCTGGTAGAAACTTACCAAAATTTCAGATGTCCTTGCTGCCTCCATCATCAGGGCGATAAATATGACGGCAATAATCCACTACACGCCAAAATATCCCCCAAAGACAGTCATACAATTCGTAAGTTACAGCCCTGAGGATCTGAAATTTGATATATTTTTGTAATGTGCTGTACTAATAGAAACTTATTCATGAAATAAAAATTTACATGGCCAGTGGTCTAAAGGGCTCGAGGAACTTTTGTAAACGCAGTGTTCATGCGAGCGTACGTTCAGCTGGACTACCTGTGTTTAATTTCAGGGTCGAAGAAGCATGTTCATTGTGAGCCCCTGTGGCAGAAAATGTGAGAGCTGCAACCAGCAGTACTTGAATATAATATTCCCTCCTGAGAAATGCACTTCACTCGAGTTCCCGCGAGATTAAATTGTGTTTACACAAAATATGGAGGTCCACCGTGGGTCACTGAAAAACTAAGATATCCGCGTATCGCGACGTTAAGGAGTATAGGGGGAGTGAAGGCACATGGAGGCACCTGATAGGGTCCTTTTACCCTTTGGAGAAAAAGTATCAGGGAATCATTTTTACAGTAGCGGCCCCAAAGCAGTTTCTCTCTTAAAAGTCACCTGATCTTTATATGAAAATATGTCAAAAATTACTGATTTATTTCGGTGAAACCTAACCTTCAAAGCTGAGTGGAAATTATATATACCACCAGGTTTAATATTATATAAACATGTTTTTCCCATAACATATATATATATATATTTATATATTTGTGTGTGTGTGTGTGTGTGT
>NW_019059725.1:118245-131692 GCF_000696155.1 Zootermopsis nevadensis | reverse complement strand
CTAATACAAAATTTCAAAATTCCGTCTTTTATGCCAATCATCACACTAACGCCTTCACTCTTACTTTATCCTTAACAGAAGGACGAGCGGGCATTGCCTGGGGACCTTCTAGCTATAAGATGCTCTTTCTCCCCCCCAGATATCGAAGTGTCTCTCACTTCTCCCCCACCAATTTCCTCTTTCTCTCTATCTGTGTCTGAAAATTAATATTGAAGGTTAAGACAAAGCATGCTGACTGCATTGGTCTGACATACTGTGATGTAAGCCTATAGAAAATTCTCGGATTGTCTACTGTCCCACGGCTTTCCCGATCGGTATGAAAACTTCTTTAGCCTTTATTTATGTCGTCCAAGAGTTCGCTCTGCGTCGGTTCATTCTCTTGGTTACGAAAAGGGAATAAGAGAGTGGGTTTTCTATTCACCAACGAGACTAAATCTTGGCACAGACTCAAGATGGGAAGTAGGGATCAAGTATCTGAGAATAATCAATAGCAATTATATAAGAAGTGCCAGGGTTTGTTCAGAAGAAAAGACGAAGACGCCTTCTAGTATTTAGTCTTCATTGACAAAATGGCGGTGTAAATTAATGAATGATAAATTAGCGTAATGGAGAGGTTAGTATTAAGAAGCGAGTTCGTCTCTTTATACCACTTGAAGGTTTGTTGTAAGTTTTTGTATTAATAACCCTTTGAAAACTAGTGGTAATTATGAATACCACCTGTCTTTTAATATTAATAATTGCAGAATGTGTTTATGGGTTTCGTAATATTTTCACAGTAAGCGTTAACCAATCGATCTTTGTAATGGTGAAGAGTTGTGTTTTCTTCGCGGTACGGACTCTCTGTTTAAATATTATGTACGCAGTGCGTGTTTCATTATAAACAGCGATTATTTCCTTAAACAGCGTTAACCAGTTGATCTTCGTAATGGTGAAGAGTTGTGTTTTCTTCGCGGTACGGACTAAATGTTTAAATATTACGTACGTAGCGCGTGTCTCATTATAAACAGCGATTATTTCATTAAACAGCGTTAACCATTTGATCTTTGTAACGGTGAAGTGTAGTGTTTTCTTCGCGGTACGGACTGAATTCTTAAATATTATGTACGCAGCGCGTGTCTCATTATAAACATCGATTATTTCCTTAAACAGCGTTAACTATTTAATCTTTGTAATGGTGAAGTGTAGTGTTTTCTTCGCGGTACGGACTAAATGTTTTAATATTATGTACGCAGTGCGTGTTTCATTATAAACAGCGATTATTTCCTTAAACAGCGTTAACCAGTTGATCTTTTGTAACGGTGAAGAGATGTGTTTACTTCGCGGTACGGGCTTCAGTTTCAAAAGTTTATGCATTACATGAAGTGAGTGTAAATATAGAATAGGCGACAAAATTAATGAACATATAAAATCGATCTCCGGTGGACTCTCGATTGGTTTGGATATCGATTGTTGACTCGGGGATGTATTAAGAATATTCGTGTAACACTGCGGATTGCGTGCGTCGCCCCCTGATGATGAATTGCCGTTTTGTGAGAAATGAGAAGCAAATGATCTTGGCCGTATATTAAGGTAGCCATTGTAGAAATCTGTGAGCATTAGGGCTCCGGAAATCTGAAGAAATACTCAGTCACGTCACGACAGTCGATTATGGGATGGAAAATGCGTTTTCAAAGTTCCTGGCGAAATCTTTTGTACCTTACGTTCTTTGTTGATATCAAAGCTCTAAAACAAGTACTATATTCACTTTATAGATGATAACAATCTTATTAGACCGCCACGGTGGTATAGCGGTTAGAACGCTGGCCTTGTAATCCTGGGGTCTCGGGTTCGATTCCCGGCGGTGCCCGAATTTATAACTTGTGTTGGGCAAGGCCGTGGTCTAGGCAACACGGAGTTTTCCTCCGTGGCGTCCCAACAATTACTCCATTCACACACAGAAGAAGGCAATGGCAAACCACTTCTGGATCATCTGCCAAGAACGTATATGAACAGGTCCCAGTCCGAGAAAAGGATGGAAGGATCCTGTTCATATGGACCTGTCGCCAGACAGAACACTAAATAAATAAATAAATAAAACAATCTTATTAAATAAATGTATGGTAACTAATTAATTAATTCTGTTTATATCTCGATCGGGATATCGTCTGTGACGCTGTCATTTGGTGGTTTTCCTCAGTTACTCCAGACAGACGTCGGTATTGCACCTTAAACTAGGCCACGACCACTTCCTGATCTATCCTTTCCAATCCATCATTATCCGATAATGTTATTATTCAGCCCTATATAATCTGGTTTATTTACGTCGTTAAATAAATCAGTCCTGAGAACGGAGATTATGTTTCTCTGAAACGTTGGTTTCTATCTACATGTCCACACGACGTTGCTACCCCGAAGACCAACACGAAAATAAACTGCGATTATTTCATTAAACAGCATCAACAAGTTAATCTTGTATTGGTAAATAATTGTGATTTATTTGTCGTATAGACTGAATTCTTAAATATTATTTACATGAGCTTAGTACTACGTGTTTGTTGTCATCGGTTTGTTTCGTGGTTTGCAGGTCTGGTTAAACGCCTTAACTTTTCCAGAAGGACGAACGAGCATTGCCTGGGAACCTTTAGAAACTGTAAAATGTCTGTCGTCCTCGTAACAGTTGTAGTGCCCCTCACTGTCTCATAACTTCAGAGGGCTAACAAGTAGGTTACTTTCAGTCACTAAGATTTATGCCTTCTTAATTAAATCTCAACTTTGAAGTTGATATGAGTCTCCATTGAGACCTTCTGCGATTACACTGAAGAAAACCAATTAGAGTAGCGACTGTGTCATGTTCTCAAATTACATGTGATCAATTGCATCGATTCACCTCTGTATGGCATGATTTATAGTTCAGTTGCTTATAAATATTAATACATCGTCTGATGCCGTATCAATCACATTCCTTTTTGTTGACGTTAAAAGAACACCTTCTCTCGTAAGATAACTCTGGATACCAAAAATAAAAAAAAGTCTAACACGGTTAGCACAAGGATGGATTTCAGTTGTGACGCTGCTGATAAAGGACTTCAGTTCGAATCCCGATTTACCGTATGCCCATATTGATGATGGTCTTATGATCTCAAACATTTGTAAATGGAAATTATACCAGTTTTATATCGTAGTTTTAATCCAACATGAAATTATCTTTGTCTTCAAAATTTTTTACATTATTCGAATTTCAATTACTGTCCTGTCTAAAATGTGGTTTCTTACCTGCAACTTTGCTAATGTTGAAGTAGCGATGTTATTATAAAATAAGCTCGGTGTGGTCCGTCAAATTTGACGGGAAAGTTTTTTGTGTTACAGTTTATTTCAGCGTTTTCTTGGCAAATTGCGTATAAAATACGAAATTTGTAAAAATAATTTTTTTATGAAATCAATTAAATCTACAAGTAGTTTTCTGTTTACCAATACCTAGAGAATGATTCTGGGGCTAACCAAACCTCCTATCCAGTCTCAACCGGTGATAAAACGGCCGGAACGTGAAACAACCCCCGTCTAGTGCTGGGCGTCTAAAATGAGGAAAGCTTTGCGTTCATATGTCGAAACACCTTAAAGACTTTGTGCTTAAATGTAGGGATAAATTGACTTTTCTCGTTGGTTTCACCAGTTTAATCAAACTGGTTAAAGGAAGCTGTCACTCCGCTGAATTTATTCCCGTCGGAGTGTGGTCCAATCCTCAGGCGATCTGCGCCAAAGAATCGACTCTGCATTGGATTTGACGTGCGGGGTTAGTGGTTCAGATGTTTTTGTGTGACAAAGCGGAATTGACTTTTACTGAATTTTGTTTCATTGTTTTTGTGTAGGCCGCATCGTTGTAAGACACCTTTTTTTGTTTATTCAGTAATTTTTTTTTTGTATTTATGACATGGCTTTGTGCATTTTATCCTCACGGTTTAATCGATTTTTTTTTAATTTTTCAATTTTTTATAAACTTCGAGAGAGTCAAGAGTTGAAATGTGTACTCAGGTATCCAATATGGAGTACACATATATTCCAAGTGCGTTCTCTTACGACCTAACTTTCCTCATGGACCTTAATGTCTTACTTATTACAGACTAAAAAAAGTGCCCTCAGGGTTAATGAGTGTAAGTTCGACAAATGCTCATCCTTTATGAATTCTATTCCTCGAGAACATTTCTTAGGTCTGACCATTCGATATAAAAAAAGACGCCAAGATAAATTTTATTCGTTTGGGAAGATATTACAGGTATAAAGGTCAGAGTACGAAAAAAAATCTGTCCTCGGTTTGAGTCCCGGTGAAGATGTATGTTTAGGGATAATTTTGTCCTATGATATTTAACTCTGAAAATTTTCCTTGTCTTAAGGAATAAGCATGCCAAGTTTAGCTGAAATCGGTTCATTCATATACACAGATCGAAACACCCATAATTTCGATACAAGAATGTTGTTACAAATATGATAATGTGACAGAATTGCAGATAACATAATTTTTTCTCAAAATTATAATTCTGATCGTGCTGTTACCTTGTAAAGGACTGTGCTCTGGAGCTGGTTAGTTAGTTAGTTATGAAGGGTTAGAAATTTAAGGTTTAAAACCATTATTTACCCTGCTCTTTGGATAAAGCTTGTTATTAAACATCGAAGTTCTTATACAGCTGCAAAAACTTTATATTGAATTCATGTTTATTCTTACATTTTTCGTGTTTGTCTATCTCAGAACGAGAGAAATGGAGTTTTCCGGATAGAATAGTTGCTAGCCACTTGGTGGTATCTTCAAACTACGGTTCCTTCCTGTAAACGCGAGACTTTGGCAAACAAACAAAAGTACACAGGTAAACATCTCTTGGAAGGAACACGGAACGAATTAATACCAAAAGCGAGGAAGTATAAATGAACACATAACTCCTCTGCTGTTCGTCAGTAATCTCTGCCATTCACCTTTTTATTAAAACTAATTCATTCGTTTGCGAATAAACCGTTAAAACGCAATGGTAACTATATGTACCATATAACGTCAAACAACACTTGGTTT
This sequence comes from Zootermopsis nevadensis, assembly GCF_000696155.1. The sequence goes on along the minus strand of NW_019059725.1, from coordinate 126,657 downwards.
TACCCACGGAGTTTAATAATGAATTGTGTATGATTGTAAATATAAACAGCGATTATTTCCTTAAACAGCGTTAACCATTTGATATTTGTAATGGTAAAGTGTGGTGTTTTCTTCGCGGTACGGACTGAATTCTTAAATATTATGTACGCAGCGCGTGTCTCATTATAAACAGCGATTATTTCCTTAAACAGCGTTAACCATTTGATATTTGTAATGGTAAAGTGTGGTGTTTTCTTCGCGGTACGGACTGAATTCTTAAATATTATGTACGCAGCGCGTGTCTCATTATAAACAGCGATTATTTCCTTAAACAGCGTTAACCATTTGATATTTGTAATGGTAAAGTGTGGTGTTTTCTTCGCGGTACGGACTGAATTCTTAAATATTATGTACGCAGCGCGTGTCTCATTATAAACAGCGATTATTTCCTTAAACAGCGTTAACCATTCGATCTTTTGTAATGGTGAAGTGTGGTGTTTTCTTTGCGGTACGGACTGGATTCTGAATGTTACTTAGATTAGCTTCGGATTTAAGGGATGAAAAACTGATATTGTGTTGATATGTGCAGAGTATGTAGTATTTTATGAATTTAGTGCGGACAGAAAAGAGTTGCATACATTCATTCATCTCTTTGAAAATCATTCTGAAAGTTAACTTTGAGAATCTTTGGCGGGAAGTTCGTGTAAGTGGTTGTACCTGAGCAGATTAAATCGTTGTAATGTTGCACGACGTCTAGTGCTAAAGGTTTTGTTGTGTTCGCTCTCGGCTTGTAGAAAGTTTAGAATTTATTATAACTGATTTTATCAAGCGTCTGGCATTATTTTTCGGTTTTAGAATAAAAATTATATACAGACTTTAGCCGAATACATTTTTTTGATTCCTAATAAAGAGTAACTTTTTCAAGCTGATGCGTGAACTGTTTTACATGAATTCCATACATCAATTTAATCTACGAATCAGAAACCTAGAAATCCGCCCCAATTCTTACGCATTGATAAAGATTTTAAATGCAATTAATCTCACCATATCAGTGGGCGAAAAGTGAAGAACCTCTGATTAAAACATGTTAATTTGGGTGTATAACGATCCTTTACAAAAGGCATTATTCAGTTGGAACTGATAAGAGAAATATTTGAAAGTCTATCCTTACATTTTATCGCCGCCAATACCAATTTCAGACTGAGCAATTTCACTTCAATTCACACCCACAGTGACGCAATCAATTGGATAGGAGACGGGGAAAAAATAGCACCTTATCTTTACGCACCACAAAGTTGAGCGTTTAGTAGAAATTTAGTTTTGAACGTGAAATTTCCAAAATCAAAATCACGGTTGAATTAACGTCAAAACAATGAGCAATCTGCCTGTATAATGAAACCGAAGCTCTTAGCAGACCGAGAACGGCTGTGGGTGGGGTGGGGGGTGTTTGTAACAGAGTAAATCGGGAAAACGTGAATCCGCGATAAAACATACCGAAAAGTTTTTTGTTTTTTTTTTTAAAAAGGGGGGGCACACTGGACAGAATGTGTTAGTCCCTTAAAGTCAGAGACCAAGTTTTATACCCGTCTGGAAATCTTTACAATTTATATTTTTAGGTACTAAATAAAGTATTTTCCAAGAGCTACTTTTTTTTCAATTTTTATCTTAATTGTGCCCACAATTTCAAAGTTGTATTCTTTCTTCTCCTCTGGTTCTCTGTAAACTGATTTAAAGTCGTTCATTGAGATAGTTGCCGGATCCGACGATCATTTCGATAATTTATGAAAACTTTTAAAAAGGGGGCAGACAGTGTCTGTCTCTGCCGCAATCAATATTCGAGCAAAGGAGCACAAAAAGAATTCAATAAACCATTCATCCCAACTACATAATCTCGTGGCTTCTTTATATTTTGAAGTCACTGGCTCACAAAGTAAGAATGTTATTCGTCGTTCTTTAATGTTATTTGATTATTTCGAATCAGCTATAAAATAACACTTCCATCTGTCATTCCGCACTAAAGGTATAGTTATAGATAACATTGATTCATGCCAAAGATATTGAAATGTAAATAGCATACCAGCGAGAAGTAATGACATAAACGTAATTTATTATGTGTGTGTTTGTGGTTTAAATGACAGTGGAGAATCGTGATTTTCCAGACGTAGAATTCCATCAGCATTAAACGTAAAAAAAAACCCACAGAAATTCACATTATCAAAATTCAACACATGCTTCTTTAAGGTCAATTTTAATAATATCCCCTCATTTAAAAACTCAAGAGGCCACATTCTCGCTGAGATTCTTGTCCAAAAAAATATATGTGCATTTATTTTTACGAATTTCTTCAGTTTACCTTATTTGGTTTTTTTAACCAAATTATTAATTAATTTCCTGATTGAGAATTAATTTTTTTTTAAAAAATTATGGCTAAAGAATATGTTAATTCACGAGGGATTTTCCGTCAATGTGACGTGTTTTCTACGTTTTTACAATATTTAATTTAAAACTGTTATGTATTAGGTGTAACATATCTTGAACATATTGTCAGTAAGGGTCTAAAATCAGGGAAATGCTGCTAATGCCATAATTTCATTTAAATTAACACTTACTGTGAGGGTTATAGTTACTCTTGAGTTTCAGGGCTGCGGTCTGCATGTCCGCACGCCAGTCGCCAAAGAAACTGGGGCACAGCCCCCCCTCGGCGTCCCGTCGCCATGCACATAGTCACATTAAACTTCAAGCGTCGTGCCTGCAGGCAGCCATTACATTTTTATTTTTTGAAGTAGAAACAGAATACGGTTAAAGTTTGAAATAAATTATGAACGTCCTGTTTTGTCTGTATCTTCAGTGTTGACGACAAAGCGATTCGCTTTTATTTTATTCAGTGGTAAAGTTGATATTATGGACAGAATACAATCATAGAGCTTGTTACGTTGAGTTTAGACAGGCGCAAAAGACCTTAAAATCTGACGCGCCTGTAAACCCACAAACACTCTTAACTTTACGTCGTACGTCTAGAACTTAAAGATTAAAACACTGGCGGGGAACCACTTCAAATCCCCGTTGTAATCCCCAATGCCCGCCAGTCCAGATAATCAAGAGTGACCGAAGGTCACGACGGGACGTAGGGAAGTCTTAATTAGTACAGTCTGAGGCAAAAACACTGTCCAGTAGCATAGCTGGGAATTGATATAAAGCAGTGGTATTCAACCTTTTTTGTTCGCGTACCCCCAGATATAATTTATCTTCAAATTTGTACCCCCAAAGTCGTTGGTGTGCAATTCAAGTTATAAATCGTATATAATCTACATCTAAAATAAATTAAATAAATTACATTACTGAATATTCAGTGTTTATCATAATATACATTTTTTTTAAATTTCACGTACCCCCTAAGATGTCTTCGCGTACCCGTGCGGCGTACCCCAGGTTGAATATCACTGATATCAAGTATAGGGTAGAGAAATAATGTTTGGCTGTTTAAAAATTTATTTCTGCTGAAAAGTTCTTAAGTAAGAAACTGCTTTTAACTGTTCAGTGGTTTTCGTCTAGGTCCGTGTACATTTAAAACATTTCTGTGAGCGCAAGGAAACATGAAAACTTCAAACTGGCATTGATGTAATGGCAACTATATTTAGGTGAGATTTTTCCCAGTAACTTGCCATTTGTGTCCGAAATGCAGTGTCTGAATGAATCCTGTTTCGTTTGTAGCAGGAGCTTGGTATGACAGGCATCGTCAACAGGACCCATGCTGTGTCCCCGTCGACGGTTGCGCAGGAAGTTACGTCACGTAGTGCGCTCCGTCGCCATGCTGTGTTGCGGCCGGAGAAAGGTATCGTACATACTTGCGCTTATTATATACAGGATGTCCCAAAAATTCCGCAGGTTAAAGTTTTTAGATTCAGTTTGTTCAATGTCTTCTTTTGAAACATTCTACAGAAAATTAAATATACACGTTCATAAACCTACTTAGTGTCTTTTGAATAAAAATTTTCTTGGATATTATCTATCGTATAGTAAATAAAATGTAAAACGACGTTTCATGTTTCTTTAAACATGAAAAAGCGAAATAAAAACAAACTCACAAAAATGTGGGAATAAATACATATGACCATTAATTTGTTTTATATTTTATTTACTAGACGATGGATAATATCCAAGAATTTTCTTTATTCAAATGACTCATCACCATCGTCAAGAACTTTTAGATTTGATCTACTTAGTGTCTATTGAAATAGTTTTGCGTGTATAACCGTCCGTCTACACATGGAGGAATTCTAGAAAACAGAAACTTATCTTGATTAAACTATGAATTGGAGACTTTTACGAAAATTCGTCAAGCCATTTTTAGCTTTGATGTAGATGATATAGTTTTGAAAATAATTTAAATATTTATTTGTTAAATTATATAAACTTAAATATAATTTCTTAAATGCAACTTTTAGTCATCTCAATTTAAATATTGCTTTACGTTAGTCTCCTCGGCCCCTCCAAACATTTATGGAACTTCCACTCTCGTCTGCTTATCATTCATAATTACCAGTTAAATAACCTACGTATTTTAAACATAATCGGTAGGTATATAAAGGTTGATGTCATCTGTAAGACGTGTAGTCTCGTAGAAATTGTCTGACGTTTCGGATGTACTTGCTGGTTCCATTATCAAGACGTTTAATGACGGCGTAACATCGCGGAAGGCAATTATAATCATCCTTTCAGTCTGAGAACGTAAAATCTCACCTAACTGTGAGACAGTACATTGGCTTTCCATGTGGTAAGCATCTCTTAGCTCGTTAGACGAGGCGCAGTGAACATATTAACATGCTTCCCCTAAACTTCGAAATGGCCACGTAAATTTCTCATTCTGACATTAGTCATTATTATTCTGGACTCGGAGTGACTGGTGGATAACCGAATAGACCGTTGGGGATGGATCCATTGAGGTAAAACCACGTAATCAAGGGAGATGAGGTTTTAGGGGCTGTCTGCGTGAACACCAGGCGACTTGGGGACAGGATTGAAGGAGGTCCTTGGTAGACGTGACAGTTGAATGCGAGGTTATAACGCGTTTAGTGAGTTAACGTAGAAAGATAATCACGATTAGTAATTAAATTTTTAAAATGTAGGTTTTATGGTGTTGTGGGTATCGTACCAAATTTTGTTAAAATTTGTCGTTTATTTCCAAATGTAAAAGGGGAGTGATCTCATGATATTACTTGCTTTTTCATATGAAATGGAAAGTTGGTTAAAATTGTTGGTAGTATTTTATTAAGAATGTAAGAGAATTGTAAGAAAACTGGAAGAATTATAGGCAATGACTTTTCGAGTTAACTGTTAAAGAATGTCAGACGTGGAGTGATTGTAGTTTATTTTGGGTTTTTATTAATTGTGAAGTGAACGAACTCTGCTAGCTTTGAGTGCTTAAAAAAATATTACAGTTGTATTATTAGAGGGAAAATTAATTTTGTTTGGAAAATGGTAAACTTTATTTTGATTTCCTCTGATAATCCGTGGACGAAGGACCTGGTAAATAACATCGAAAGCTAAAGAAACGTCAAAAGAAACACAAAAGAATTTTTTCTCCAGGACAGACTCAAAGTGGAATTCAATTAAAGGTACAGACTTAAAAACGAGGGCAAGAAGAGAATTTGTATTGTAACTTTTATCAGGGCGATGATGGAGGCAGCAAGGACCTCTGAAACGTCGATAAACTTCTACCAGACTATACGGTGCAGCAACCCAGAAGGCAGACGTTTTTAACTGAGAAAATGTTTTATTGAAATGTAGTCACGACGCCGGAAATGTTAGAACATTGTAAAAGGTTGGGTCTATCAGTGCATTATGTTGAATGTATTCGTATTGCCTGAAGGCACATCTGTGTTCGTATTCCTGGGACTAAGGTTTTACGTAAAGTTCTCTAATCGTGTGTATAAAATGTTCAGTTATATAATATATAGATCAGAGAAATATTTCGTTTTTTGCTATTTCTGAAATTGTATCAAATTAGCAACAGTTAATAGTGTAGTTTAATTAACCCTGGTGATTTTGTGCATTTCTCCAGATTCTGTAAAGTTTAGCTTAATCGCAGAAGTGTCATTTAGACTGTAGAGTTGTCTGATATTGTACACCCCAGTCACCAGGTCTGTATATCCATATCAGGGTGTGATACTTCGTACAAACATAACGCCAATCTCGTTAGAAGGTATTTTAGGCCGTTCGACCTACCATACGACTCAGAATCCTCTGATTTATAAATGTTACCAGTTTAAATTATGTTCAAGACAGTTATTTCATTGCTTGCGAAACTTAGGTTACATTTTCCTAATAAGAAATTACATTTAAAAACGATGTATTAATTTATACATTTCACAGATGCTTTTAATAATATTTACTTTATCATTCTTTGTGTTTGTTTATAATTGAAATGTTAAATTATCACTTTTTAGCTAAAAGGAATCATTATTAACGATCTATGAGTTTGTCTACGTTGATATTCTTGGTAATAACGCTGTGTGGACTTGTAGCTGAATGCCAACGTTTCTGAGGAACACACTGCTTTCATCGTCGGTACTGAAAACGAAGTAATTTCCCCGAAACCACCACTATTTCATAACACTGTACAAAACTAAGATTAGTTTATAATTTTACTGTCATCTACGCTTAGGTCTTGTCAATGTTTTCTTCAGTTTATGGTTTACGACAAAAAAAATTGTACTCATTTTTAATATTGTACTTTCAAACTGAATGCAACAACTATCTGCAGTTTTTATCAAGTCTCCTCACAGTTTGTGCTGATTTTAGACCAAATTTTCTCCTCAGCACCCTGTTCTCAAACTCATTGTTTAACGACGTACAAGAGATGACAATGTCGGACCCTGAACATTGTAACAGTAGGGCCGATGATGTACGAAAAATTGCCCACAGCATGTATGAAAAACTTAGTTTAATCTCGAGTGTAAGAGAATACACACTTTTGAACCTGCCTGCTCATATAACCTAAGCGTACTATTGATTATGACGTGGTTTCGTTAAAATTATTAACAATAGATTAATTATCTGAAGATTTTTTAAAAAATCTATTGTTTTAAAACTTTATATTCTGGTAAATTTTATAGGCATTTATCTTGTAGAACCTTGCGAATTGCGGTTTTAATAAAAAAAATGATATAAAAATGACTCTCTGTATGTACACGTAATTCAGTCTGAATTTGTGTGTAATTTGTGGAGAATAATACGCGCTGAATTGGGTGTTTAATGAAAGTTTAATAGGTTACGCATTGTATTACTAAACCAATAGCTTCTATGCTGAACACAAGAATGATGGCATTTGAAAAACACAAATATTAAAATTTAAAAAACTATAATTTTACCTGTTGTTTTATATGGGTGTGGAACCTGGTATCTTACCTTAAGGGAAGACCACAGATTAGGTATTTTTTTAGGACACGGTATTTAGGAGAACATTTGAACCTAAGAACGATTAAGTAAGAGGAGACTGGAGAAAATTACATAATGAGAAACTCCATAAGTTGTATTGTTCACTAAATATTATTAGGATTATTAAATAATGGAGTATGAGTACATAATTTTGTTTATAGAGCCTGAATGGACAAGACAACTCGTAAGACATAGGTATAGATGAGAGGATATTATTAAAATGGACGTTAGTGATACAGGTTTTGAAGAATGTGGATTGGATCGGATTTTGTTTTAAGAGTATTTAACTTTGGGTTCTTATGAGGACTTTTATGTCTGTTGAAGGGTCATAAATAAATTAGGAAAAGTCCTGTGTACCATGCAATTCGTAATTCAGCTGTTTAGAGGGAGGAGAAAGGAGACACGAAGGAACACGAGTAAGGAAATAAGAATGAAAGATAAATTACAGAAGGGAAAACAGAGAAAAGAATATGACGGAAATGGAAGTAGTTGAGTTGATGAAAATATGTAAAGGAAACGATAAATTAGGGAAGAATAAAAGAAGTAAATGAAGACAGATCGAAGTGAAGGCCGGGAGGAAGTGAACTTTGATAAATAAAAATGAGAGAGGAACTGAGAGTTGAGAAGATAAAGAATTCGGAACGCGAAGCGAGAGGATAAAGCAAGGAAGTTGATAATGATATGAACGCATCGCGTACTGAAACAGTTTCTGGCTTGTACTGAACTTAGGGTCATGTGATATGGGTTGTTTATTGCCATAAAAAAAAGTGTAGTCTAAATATGACAGCTGCACTTAATTTAATCTGCCTTTGCAGACAGGACGTGACTCTCTGTAGGCTAAAATGTGTCTGGAAGATCTAATATTAGCCTCTGCGTAGTCGTGGAATTGTACGGAATTATATTGCGTCTGTGCAGGTTAAAATTCCAGCCTTTTTTGACGTAAATACGTCTATAAGGAAGGCTCATTCGGCAAGAAAGTGTAACAAGTGTACCTAG
>NW_019059725.1:102738-117895 GCF_000696155.1 Zootermopsis nevadensis | reverse complement strand
CATTACATTCAGCTACCACAGACCCATCTGAAGCGTAACTAATTCAAGTTAAATAAGCAATGTCTTAATCAAACGTTACTCAATTGTAAAGCAGGTATAAAGGAAATATTTAGAATAAAGCCAATATATAAACTTCCTTTCCGTATAGACGTATTTACGTCAAATTCTCCGGAACCGTGGTTCCACTGACACTTTTTTTTAAATTGGTAGGAATTATAGGTAGAAATATTAACATGCAATGCGAATTATATGTAATAATACCAGGGTTTTACAGAGTTATATGAGTAAGTAAAATTGTTGATCTGAATGATAATAATAAGTGTATGCCGAGCGGGTTATTGATTTTTCGGGCAGTAAAATTACAGATCGCAGATGAACGTTTAGGGTTTGATTCCGGGCGGTGACATGATTTTATTATTGATTCATCATCGTCCCGGGGTCCACCCAAAGTTATGTCCAGTGGGCAAAGGAGAACTGTGGGTAATGAGACATTCCGTGACTTATGAACTTTATATCAGGCTTGCCAACTGTCTATTAGTGGAGATTTAAAAAGAAGCGACTGTCCTGTGAGCCATCACGTGGGTGGGGAGGGGGGAAATCAGAGCTATTTTATTTTACTAGATCTAAATTTAAGCTCAAGGTATATTTTTCGCACGCACATAAATAAATGTGAATTTAATTAAAATAGATATTTATTTCAGCTGGTATTTATAATGAAATTTTGGGTAACACGCGTGAATTTGTAACGAAATTTTAGTGATTCGCGGAACACAGTTTGGGATTCACTGTCTTACTGCTCCGTTGACTCCATCTAGTTTTTTTTTTTACATAGTGTAAGCTGCTTTGTGTGTGTTTTTTTTTTCATTTCACGCGTCAACACTAAATTAAGCCGATGTTCAAACAGGAAATCTGAAATCATTCTGTCAGGTGAGGAAGTTAATGAACTTGAAACACGCAAACTTCCTAACGATGAAGTCCCAGACACTAAGTGCTTAATGTATGTTTTATATTTCACTCGATATTTTAGAAGCTGCTGAAAATGGGTGATTCATTTTCAGATATATATATATATATAGTAGCGTTTTTCAAATAAAATGTTATATGATGTATGTTTCGAATATGAAATTTCACTGTCATGTTGAACGTTGTCTGAAATATGACTATCATTCTTTATACTTCCATCTGTTGGCAGCGTCCTATTTTTTTTTTCTGTACAAATTTTATAATACGAACATCGCTAGAAATTGTACAAGAGGTTTTACACGTGCAAAGGAAATTGATGAAACTCGTCACAAAAAATATACAAGTAAATAAAACAGGTTTTGGAGTAACATAAAAATATGGTGGAATGTTCTTTTGAAGTGGTACAGATATGAGACAGGATTTGAACCTAGGGTTGTAACGTGTAGACACTTTACATTTCATCGAAGACGTCTGATTATGAATTTCTAAAGCTGAAATACTAGTAACTAATGAAGTTGTTCTCAAATTTTGTAGTTAAGTAAGTAATAGTGATAATTATATTACCTCAAGTGTCATGAATTGAATTGAATAAGCTACGTCAGAGTTGTGTTGTTTTAAAATGCGACCTTAAATCGTTTTTTTTATGGGAAGTGTACGTTAGGAACACGAAACGTTAACGAAATAGAAGGCTCGGTGGTAGTTTACTACGGTTTGAGCGAGGAATTCACGTGTCTCACTGAGTTGAAACAATTGCCGTACGACGCTGAACGCCGTCATTGACCGCCAGGGTAGCAAGCCAGAGGCGAACGTGTTCTGTGGAGTTACACATTACCCTGTGATGAGGTCACCTCTCTTCCCGGAGTTGACGTCAAATCAAATGTTTTTTGTTTTTTTTTCAAAATATTTTGTGAAAACGAGCATATATTTAAATCTATTGTTTCGCCCTGTTGGAACTACGCGTTGTTGCGGAGGTCCGCGGATGGTAGACTTAAAGTATTCGAGAGACGCATATTACATTATACGAGGTTCTATACCGATATTTTCTAGGAGGGGCTGAGGAAAAGTACGTAATATCTCAGGGCAGACCACTCTGTTAGTGCTAATTTTCATATATAAGCAATAATATCTTGTCATTATACACTTTTATTCGATATTTTATTATTGTTATTAAAATTTCGATTATTTTTTTATGGTTGAAAGGGCCAATGCTGAATTTAAAGCATGGATTAATTAATTGCATTGATTAATACCACTACATTTTTCCACATTTAATACAGTTTTATCGTTTTATGGGTTAGGATTTTGTTTTAGGGAAACACGCCGTCTCTATCTTCAGATGTAACCCGGATTTAGCCCTGAAGACGGAAGCGGTACACGTATCCGAATCATTTCTAACCAGCTAGAAGACCACAGACGACATTTACCGCCGATATAATCTTAAATATCAAATAATTTACTTTCTACATAATCCTTTGAAACTATAATACGTGACTTTCAAATAGATCAGCTGTCTTTCAAGTGTGAAGTGTTTTTGAATGACGATGTTGCAATGAACTTAGATTTTCCTAGGGGTAAATGAATGCGTTTATATCCTTTTCAGTTTGTAGACCTATTTGTTCACGAATAAACTGTAACACGAAAGATATAATCTACATTGTGAATAACATGAAGAGAAAGGAGTATTATGTCAACAGTTAAGACGAATTGGCAAATGAGTGCACGAGGAAATTTAATTAGCCTGACATGTTAAGTGTATTTAGTGATAATAAACAGAATATATTGGTTCATATTCATCATTCATGAAAACATACACAACTGAATAATATCTGAACTTGGTTATGAAAGGAATAATAGCGAAATAAATTTTGAGATTTGAAGACGACTCTTTTCTGGAATGTTGAGTCGTGTAGTCTGGTAGAAGTCTACCGACGTTTCAGAGGTCCTTGCTGCCTCCGTCATCAGGGCGATTATTGTTAAAGAATATAAAAAAGGATAAAGACCTTTTAAAAATATATAAACAAGATTAAAAATCCATCCATTCGATAAGTGAAATGTCACATTTCTGTAAAAGATTCCGGTGCAGGGGGTAGAATAATTTTTGTTGCTGTAAAAAATTTAGATACTACGTAACAGTCAGATACTAATAAAAAACATGCTAATTCCCTCAATGGCGAAAGTCCATTTTCAGTTTATCTGATTGTCGTTTTAAAATAAAACGTGAATCATTTAGGAATGTTTCAGCATTTAACCCTTTAAAGCCTGGTTTTACCTATACATACCGTCTGCTTCAACAATCAGAAACTCTTTATTTTGTATTTGTGGGTTACGTATGTTTTTTTTTGCAGTGTGAACAGCGATTATTTCCGTAAACAGTGAAGTGCTGTGTTTTCTTTGCGGTACGGACTAAATATCATTATTTGCCGTCTAGACAAGCTTCGGTTTTAAAGAACGCTCAACTAGTCAGATTCGCTATCCTGAATCAGATGTATCTAATCAACGACCTCGTACAGTATCCTTAAGATCCGTATTAATATTATCATAACATCTGTGCCTTGGTCTTTAAAGTGATATTTTTCTTTCATGTTTTCCAGGCAGAAAATTACTATTTTGAATTATTGATTTAAAAAATTCTGTATGAAAAGGAACATTTTGTTGAGACAATATTAACTTTACATAAGAATTCGGATATGGAAAATCATGTAACGCCTTTTTTGAATTAAATTACTTGAGTTGTTTAGAACCGACATGGTAGGCAGACATTTACCGGAATGTTAAAAATCATTTGGCCTGTCTGTTTTGAGAAACATTTTCGCCACCACTTCAGCCTTGATATTTTGTCAAATAATCGAATTTTTGTCCGCGCAAATTCTTTTAGAAAAATGTTTTTGTTCTGGTTAGTAGACGCCTACATAAATGTAGAGAGAGACGAGCGCTCGCATTGATTTCTCTGTGCTGTAGCTAGTGTTAGCAGTCGAGCCAGGGAAAAAGCTTCTCCCTTCTACACTGTTGCCAAGTTTCCCTACTCCCGTCGTGACGTCATTATACCATCCCTCATCCCTTTTAATCCCGCGCGCCGTTCCACTTTGCCCCCCCCCTCTCCTACTCCTCCTCGCTCTGGTGGCAAGTTCCCGAAACAAACTGCCGTACAAATAATGAAAGGAATAAGATTGATGCGTTGACCAGCAGATGGTGAGACGGTCGGCTGACTACTGCTGTATTTGTAGAACAGACTCGTCGGTTAATTGTAATGGCGCTGATAACCGGGTTGCAGGTTTCTGTCTGACTGCCCTGCCATCTAGTTTATATATGTGAGATATTGTCAAACAGGTAATTCCCAAGTTGTTAGTGTAATTAAATGGAGGATGAGATGAGCGGATCACATACCACGCGTGGTCGAGATGAGAAATGCACTCAAAACTTTATTCACATAACCTCAAAGAAAGAGGTAACTTGGGAAATATGTTTGTGTACCACGTGATTTAAAAGTCACTACTTCGTATTTATGAGATTCACGTCAGTCTCTGTGTCATCAGAGATTATATCAAGATGACTGTCTTCTGGGTTGTGGCGCCGTGTAAGCTTCATCGTCCTGATGATGGAGGTAGCAAGGACCTTTGAAACGTTGATAAACGTCTGTCAGACTACACGGTGCTACAACCCAGAAGACAGTCATCTTTTGACTCATAGCCGTGAGAACTTTAAATCATAACAGCGATTAATTCCTTAAACAGCGTTAACCATTTGATCTTCGTAATGGTTACATGTTGTGTTTTCTTCGCGGTACGGACTAAATGTTTAAATATTATGTACGCAATGTGTGTTTCATTATAAACAGCGATTATTTCCTTAAACAGCGTTAACCAGTTGATCTCTGTAATGGTGACGAGTTGTGTTTTCTTCGCGGTACGGACTCACTGTTTAAATATTATGTACGCAGCGCGTGTCTCATTATAAACAGCGATTATTTCCTTAAACAGCGTTAACCAGTTGATCTTCGTAATGGTGAAGAGTTGTGTTTTCTTCGCGGTACGGACTGAATTCTTAAATATTATTTAGATGAGACTTCGGCTGTAAAGGGTTAAGCTATACTGATACAGTAAAACACAACGCAGACCATAAAAACCGTAAGCCATATATTTATATCCAAAGTCTGGTCTGAAAACGGTGTCTCAATGTTCTGGCTGTCCAAGATCGCATTACCCAAACTGTATGTCATCGATTTATACCGTATTTATGCATTTATAATACACAGGGTTCAACAAATTTGCTTTTCTCTCGTCCGTGACGAGTGAAATATTTTCTGTTGGTATTTTGTTTTCTCCGCTGATGCCGAACGGTAAATTTGTAGACGGCGTTGGTATGACTGCCTTTGCCAGTGCGACACGTGTCAACGTGTCTGAAATGGGGGAGAGGGAGGGAAGATTAGAGCAAATTGCGATTTTATTCAACAGTGACTGAATGATCCATCATTTCTATCTGAGGATTTCCGTGTTTTCTCAGCTCAACTAGACAAATGCAGGGATATTATCTTCTTGAAGACAACGGAAATTTCTCTCGACATTTTTGCGCTCTATCATTCGACGTGATGCAGTTCAGAAAATGCCGTCAAATGAACCTAGCAAAGAAATTATGTTCGTTCTCTGGTATGTTCTTTTTTTTTTCTTCAGAAATGTTTGGAATTGTCATTTGTTTTCTTCTGGGTTGTGGCGTCGATACCAACGTTTCGGAGGGACACTTGGCTTCAATCTTCAGGGTGAAATGACCTGAAGATTGAAGCGATATGTCTCTACAAAAGTAACCATCTCCAAGACTACAGAACGTCACAACCCAGAACAGTACAGTCGATGTGTGTACCGTTAGAACTTCAAACTTCACGTATAGTTGGAAATTATTTCTAAGGTTTGCTGCACATTTAGAAGTTTATTCGTTCAATATTTATCACATCCAAAATTATCTAAATAGACGTAGAGATTTTAATGAAATTACGTTTTGTGAACTGTTATAATTGTTTTGACGCTGAATAATTTTCGAGAATTTTTTTTTTAAAAAATTGAATTTCGTCGTTAAAAGTAGGGTTATGGTTGATCTGTACGAGCCAAATTATATGCAGGTTCTAGTTTAGACTACGTAGTGTCATATCTGTTCAAATCTGGTTTAAGATATAACGTAGAGAAAGTATGATTTTGAACTGGAGACAATTACGTTAGGAGGAGCTCCATAATTTGTATATTACGCCAGATGTTATTGAGGTGATTAGATAAAAGACAGATCTGAAATAATGCATACAATTTTTAGGGTTGATATGCTTTAATTAGGTACTCTTTAGGCAGAGAGCGTAGACATAAATTATACCTTGCATGAGTTATGAAGCCAGGTAGTAGAGATATATGTGTTTTATTTCTGGTATTAAATAAATCATAGAAACACGTGGTCTGTACGTGCAAGGTCTTAAGAAGGCGGTGGGTTTTTTTTTTCTCGTTTCGTGCTGAGAAGTGAAAACGAAACAATTGCTGGTTGAAATATGAAGACTGGATAATTTAAAAGAGGAAACATAAGAATGTAAGCATTGTTATTGTTTTTGTTGTTACTACAGTTAAATTTTAATATCCATATGAATTTATTTTCACGTGAAATTAACACTGTTTATCAGACCTCTAAAACAGAAAAAAAAATTTTTGGAGAAATTTCACGTTCTCACGATAATGAGTGTGAAATTAATTATGGATAATTGCGCCGTGTAGTCTGGTAGAACTTTCCGACGTTTCAGAGATGCACACTGCTTTTATATTCTGGGTATTGACGTCGGTAATTTATTAGGCTTCCTTACGCAGTATCCCAGAAGACGTTAGAAATGATTGTGGAATTTTAATGGGAAATTCTCAGCGTAAAGATCAGTTGGAAGACTTTGGCGTAGGTGATAGTATAATATTAAAATGGATCTTAAATATATATAGGACTTTGTTCATCGGCGTAAGATATGGATTAGTGGCAAGGTGGGGAATTAATTGACTAGCTAAGCGACAATTTTCTTCTTAAGAAGGACTGTTTTGTTAATTTTTTTTATTTTCTCGTCCTGACAGACTACGTTTCGCCGTATTTTATTACGGTATGCCAAAGCAACTCGGTTAAATTATTATCTTGTTTAATTTGATGTGATTTCGAAGAAGTTAGCCTTAATGCGTGTATTTTAATTTAACGGTTCTGTGCCTAAATAAGTTATTTCGCTGCTCTGTGACGTATGAGCGTGCAATCATTCTACATTTACCCAGCCAGAGAAAGACGACAGTCCTTGGGTCATCTTCCTGATGTTGACTGACGTACATTAGGATCTCGCATATTGAGTGAGTCTCTCTGTAAATCATGTTTTCGACTTGTACACGGCATTCAAGTTCTGAGAACTTCCAAATAAAAAATGCAAGAGTTTTCCTCTTAAATCTTGAATCTGAATGAATGAAGACGAGAATTTTGTCTCAGGTACGGGATTCACGGTATAGAGCGTTGGCAGATATCAGCGTAAGATTTCGTAGTTCAAGGGGGAAAAAAAATTGGAATGAAGGAGAACGGGAAATTTATTTTTATTTTTTTAAGTAAGCTTTTATCAGCTTGGTCTGAACATTGATGAATTATTATACAAGTACAAAAGAAATTAATAGGATGGAAGGAAGCTGTCGTGGCCTACTTTACCTCACAATTTCTAAATTTTCCTTTGACGGACTAAAGAGTTGATTAAAATAGTTTGGTATCCGAGATGAGATTTGAACCCGTGATATTCTTGAGTACAAAGTAGTATTTTTGTGTACTTGAAATAAAAATAAAATTATATAACAAAATGTGTGAAACGTGTGATAGTATCTTTTAATTAAACTTTGTCTTGAGATGAAGTTTTATGCTTTCCTTATATGAACTCACCACATAAAAAACAGTTGTTTATAAACTCAAAAAATTTTACGGATAGTTTCGCTGAAAAATTATATCACGCGTACCCCCATCTGAATTTATTTTTCATACAGATTTTCTCACTTAAATCCTGTCACTTTTTTGGTCATTTGTTAAACCAATTAGCCTCACCTACTTTTATTTACCCCTAGTCGACTCTGAAGATGGAGATAGTACGTTTCTCCGAAACTTCATTATCTTCATACTGTCGACATGGCGTCGTCTCAGCCCAGAAGAGCAAAGTCTTCGTTCTGGATTAAAATTTCTAGCAGATAAATGTCGAAAACATGCTTAAATAGAAATAAAATGAATAACCACGTGTGTATTTTATTTGTTTAGTGGTTTATGTAGGAGGCGCCGTTTGTCTAGCAAAAAATTCCACTGGAATGCGACTGTAGACAGAGGTCTCGGAATTCGATACCAGTGCTGGTCTAGCCAAGATGCGTCTACTTTGTAGGAAGAACCGAGATATTGGACCCTAACGTGAGATCACTAGTAACAAGAATATATAAGCTTCTTTCCAAGGTAAAGGTCTAATATTCAAAATCTGCTTTGATCCTTTTCATGTTACGCCCGATATATCTCGTTCTAAAGTATTGAGGCGTCTGGTTTTGATCTCTTTGTCGTTGGAAGACGTCGGTATAAGCAACGTTTGTGATCGTCTTTCAGCAGCTCTGAGCTACTTGTGTGTTTTTAAGTAATATTAATTGTACCTTACCATCTAATCTGCTGACAGAAAGATTCCTCATACAAATCAGAGTGAATCAGTTAGTTGTAGTTAATTAATGTCTTTTATGTAACACGAAAATTAATTACCGTGTTCACATAACTGTAACATTAGGTTCTACGCACGGGCTTCTGATAGCTTGTCTACAGGTTTCCTGACGAAAATTTTGTATCCGTTTCTCGTTTCCTCTATTCGTTTTTCTTTTCTTGCCTTAATACGTTTTAAACTGTGACGTAGATGCATGTCTGTCACGCTTGGCTGTACTAGTGCGTCATTTGTGTGGCGACTCTGGTAGCAAGAAGTTATAACGATATTATGGTGGTGCCTATGGTGTGTCTGGCGGAGTCTGCGATTTGGAGCCAGTCGCCTTCAAGGTGTTTTCGCATTTAATTTAGTTTATAAATAAATTTTATAAAAATGTTTCACTTTTGATGCTCTTTGCAAAGATAACTTTGCAATAAATTATACTGCTAAGTAGGATTTGATTCTCTCACGGCGGTGAGTAAGAAGATGGCTGTCTTTTGGGTTTGGTAGAAGTTTACCAACGTTTCAGAGGTCCTTGCTGCCTCCATCATAAGGGATTTTACTTATCGAATTATCGCCCTGATGATGGAAGTAGCAATGACCTCCGAAACGTTGGTAAACTTCTACCAAACCCAAAAGACAGCCATCTTCTAATTGAAGAAGGGTTGTATTTCTATCAGATATTACGGGCTGTACTACGCCATTGTTTTCAACAGTGAACCAGCTCGCTGCATAATGGAACATTTCCATCTGTGACAGATGTAACTTTTGATGCGGTAAATATGACGATGTAATAATAACCTTTGTGATTGGGTTGGGAGGAGGGTAATGGTGGAATGAGGAAAAGCGATCGAGTTGTTGCTGGGAAGATATCGATCGATTCAGGATGTGATTGATAATAGTTGCGTCTCGGTTACTATTATAAATTACGATAAATTTTGGGTACTTCAGAAATATTGGTGATACGTGCTGGTAAAAGGTAGCCACAATTGGCTCGGCTCGTCACTGGATGGACAGACGCACGGCTTCTGGACGGCTGGGGAGAATACAGTAGAGGTTCTCAAAGTCTTTCGTCTCCTGGTGTGTTTTGATTGGTCCGCGTACATTTCTTGTAAAAAAAAATGTGTAATTATATATGATGGGAAATAATCGCGTAATATCAGAAAACACGTTCTTGGCTGTAACTAAGAACGTCAGACCAAGAAATTTTGTGACTCTTACAAATGAACGCTTAAGAGGATACAAGAAATGAGATTTAATTAAATATAATTTCTGTTTATTCTGAGAATTATTCAAAACTAATATGTATAAAATACAAAGTTACTTATTGGTTGTTAAAGCTCGTGGTACGTATAATTCCCACTAGGCTTTAGGTGGTTAATTGTCCCTTTTGGAATGCGTAAAGAAGTAACTGGATAAAACAAAATGTTTGACTATTTATGTAGGTATATTTTACAAAAATAAATCTGTCTAACCATCGTTAAAATATTCCATTATTTGTTTGTTTGTTTAACTTTAATATCCAATTTTCTGAAGTTATGTAATGAGACATATTAAAACGATTAACTTCACAGAAACAAATTGTTTAAAGTGTTAATTGTTTATATGTAAAAAGGGAACAAAATTATTTCTTAATAATTTCATTTCTGGAAATCCATCGGTGGTACTGAAATTAGTGTATAGGCCTTGGTTATCATTCTTGTTTAGTGTTCTGTGTTAAGTGAACCTTCCGTACTCGACGTAAAGCTGGATTTTACCTTATATTTTAATATCATTTTGTCACAAACATTTGTAAGATGTTTATAACTTAGATGGAAAATATGGAGGACAGGTGGGGGGGGGGGGGGAGTTTTTCCTGGCAGTGACAAACACTTCGCCGAGGAAGACATCCTGAAAGATGGCGCTGACAAGTCGAGAGTAATGCAGAAGAAGACAGAAATGCTCAGTGACACGAATATCGAAGAACAGGGACAGACGTAGATTATGATTACAATGACAAGGCAAACATGATAAACATGTTGCAAGATAAATTACGTTATGTCCGTGTACTGTGACGTCCAGCTGAGGCTGACTTGAAGATGTTAATTAGCGATTATCAACTTCTCTAGAATGCCTCTGCTTGATTTAATTACGTACTAAATTTACGTCTTAATATACATGCTGGCCTTGTAATCCTGGGGTCTCGGGTTCGATTCCCGGCGGTGCCCGAATTTATAACTTGTGTTGGGCAAGGCCGTGGTCTAGGCAACACGGAGTTTTCCTCCGTGGCATCCCAACAATTACTCCATTCACACACACAGAAGAAGGCAATGGCAAACCACTTCTGGATCATCTGCCAAGAACGTATATGAACAGGTCCCAGTCCGAGAAAAGGATCGAAGGATCCTGTTCATATGGACCTGTCGTCAGACAGAACACTAAATAAATACTACTCAAATCCTGCTTCAACCTCAGTTGACGCTGAAGCTGAGAATTAAACCTGGATTCTGCTCAGAACCAAATTTAATTATAATTACATGCAATTTTTTTGTGTGGAATTTATTGGAAGAAACACCGATCTCGCTCTGCGTAGCAAAATTCGATGTAATCCATTTGGTGAGAGTTTAATTCTGGAAGTTTTAAAATCAAATTATGTCTTTGTTTTAATTAATGATACGACATCTATCCTTTACGGAGTAGCGTTTATATTCTAAATATCCCCGGACTTAAATTGATTATATTAATGGAGGTCACAGGGTTTTGGAAGTTTTGGTTCATACAACATCCCCCCCCTCGCCTCGTAGACCACATCTAGACTTGGTCAGTGGATATCAGAGCAGAAACTTTTGTTCCATTTGGCTTATTATTACATTGAATTTTGCGTGTTTTATATCATATTAATATATTTATAAATTAGATTGAATTTAGGGATATCATTAAATGGTGATGTTCAAACAGTTTTGCGCGGAAGTGGATTTTCTTTGTTCTAATTTCGGATTTTATTATAAACGACGACCCCAGAACTCTATCCCTAGCTTTACGGACTGAATTCTAAACTAATATTTAGATTAAATCGCTGCTGAAAGTCTTTAATCAATCAATCAACATTCATTAAGTTGAATTCTGTATACAGAAGATTTTTCTACTAATACCTGTTATTTGTATTTGTCTGTGGACCGGAAAAACCATCTCTAGTTCTGATATTTTATTACTGCACAGTATTTGTTTCTAAAATTATAATTCTACTTGATTTTCTGAATTTAAAATTAGAAATTACTGATTTAATTCCATTGAATTCATTAAATATGTAAGAACAAAATGACAAATACAGGGTGATTTAGAATTTTCTATGTACACACACACACACGCACTAGGTGTATAAGAAATTTTGAAACACTCTGTATTTATTAACTTTCCAACAATTTATTTATCTGCGATAAATTGAAATTAAATTTGATGAGAAAAGCGCAGTCAATTAATCGCTTTTGGAACCGGCTTACTTTATACCAGAATGTTTTATGAGCCTTGTTTTGCGATTGTCATCTGTCAGTGGCAGAACAGTAAAGACGGGTCTCGGTTATTGAGGGTGTCCCACGTGTTCCAAACAAATAGGTGTATTGTATCCAGGTTAAAAACAACCCCACCTTTACTAGGTGTCATTGGTAACATTCTATTAATGTGTATACGCGCTTGTACTACAAATTGAACATTTAATCGATACGTGATGTTACCGGGAAAATACTTGATATCGATTAATGATGCTTATGAATCCATAAAGGTCTGTGATAATAGTTGATTCATTATACTGTTTATGGACATTGTCTGTTGCTTGATACATGTTTTATATACTCGACGTTTCGGGAATTGGCTCTAACCCCATCTTCAGGTTATTCGTTGTCATTGTGTTGACACCGTTTGTGTCAAAATGATAAAAATCGAGAGATAGAACTCGGGATTTTTCCGATGCAACGCTAACCAATAACCTGAATAAGGGAATAGAGCCAACTCCCGAAACGTCGTGTATATCAGGTGTGCCCGAGACAATGAATATATTCCAGATAGTGTAGCTTTAATAACGCGTGTTTTATAACAAAATTCCATGTAGGTTTTTGGTTAATGTTTGTAAATGTTCCTATCGACCTTTGTTATTCTTGAATCATCGCATTAAATAGATTTGATTTGTACACGATATGAAACTTTTTTAAAATATGAAAGTTGGTGAAGATCCATCTCCCACGTATTTCTTTTCCTTTGTTAATTGTCCTGTGTTCAACAAGTAAGGACCCTCAACACTTTGAGCTATGACAGAGGACAGCGGAAAATACAGTTAAACTTTTACCATCCTGAAACAGTATAATTATCTGGTAAATATTTTTATTATTTTAGACACTTTCAGTCACTGCATGGAACGTTCTCAGGTTTCGAATGGAGGTCTTCAGTTACGAAGTCTAATTGTGTTTCTGTTGAACGGAGCACCTATTGAAGAATTTATCTACAAAGCCAATTGAGAGTGTCTGGCTTTGTTCCAGTCTTTTACAATATATATTTGTTTCGAATCAAGCAGAAAGCTTCTGAAACCGGACCGTGTGACAGGATTAGTGTGAGTCTGAGTATCTATTTGCGCCTTACTACACAGAAGAATTCGGCTAAAGAACATTACCATGCCAATTTAATTTGTCGTCGGAAAGTATTTTTACCGTCCGTAGCTATAAAATGAACTGATGATGTCTCAGAAAATTGCCAGTTTGTAGTTCGTAGAAAGAAATTGTAGAATTATTTCGTCTAGGTCTGAATAGATTCCAGTAGCGGACTTTTGTGAACACTGTAATGAATATTGGAAATCTGTAGAATATGGAAATATCTTGAAAAGCCGGAAAATATATAAATTTTGAATAAAGATATTGTACCATATTTGGATTGTAGTTCTTTGTGTTGTGATGTCGTGTAGTTTTATAGGTGGTTAGTGACGTTTCAGAGGAACTAGTCACCTACATCGTCATGGTAGAAGTACGTTTGTAAGATCCTACATACGATGCTATAATGGAGAATGCCTCAATACATTATTTCACACATCTGTATAACCAGTATTGTCAATTTTCCGAAAGTTATTGGCAGATTTTAAAATAGTTTTCTCGGGATAGCTTTACTGTTAGAGATAAAGAGTTCACAGAAATTTTGAATCTTTGGAAGAAATGATAAAAGACAAATGTTTGATTTTTAAAAATAAAAAAATATATACTTTTTGAAGAACTTAAGGACTTAACTATGATAAAATGCTTTTTATTAGATTATTAATAAATCTGAGTGCAAATAATTTGTGTATCGTACATTATCTGAATTTGAATTGTGACTTCCGAAATGTACAGTAACACCTTAATGGTCGGCCGTGGAGGTTGATACCTTTCAAGAACTAGATTAACTGGACTGGCAAACTTAAGCGTGAATAGCACAGGGGGGCGAATTCCACGTAGGGTATGGATGTTTAGGGGTCTTCGCCATATTAACTAACTACCTGACGTGTATTTAATGTTTATGTAGTTTCGAGACTCGATTTTACAACTTGTTAAAATCGATCTCTTCTAGTACTAAAAGATGTTTTATTTTTATTTTTAACGTTATTGGCAGATTTTGATGGAGTGACTGAAACGTTCTGAACGTTATACTTTTATATCGACCACTTCCTTCCTCTGAAAATTGTGATTCTGGTGTACTCTTTCTAGAGTTCGAATAAACCCTGCAAGTGTTTCTCATGTTACAGTAACTTTGGGGAGATTATATTAAAAGGTTTTGTTTCTCTGATAGGATGTAATGGTTTTCATTTGTCTTCATTAGTACAGACAACTAGAATGAAGTTCATATAACGGTGACTTGAGGGACTCTTCCAATGATAGACTTGACTTTTTCCACTCGATATTTTTAGATTGCTTTATTTTCTTAAAGTCATGTTCGAACCGTCGTCTAGATACCCTAAATTGCCTTTTTCTCTCTTTTAATTGTTCACAATCTCTGGGTTTTACGCCCCATAAATAATAAGTTCGGTAAATAGAATTGTTCACATTTTCGTAAGTAAACACTTTTTTCTTACTTTTTAATGTAAGTACTGCATAGTATTTGGGAGGTCCTGTGTACGATCCTTGCTTGGCTCTGAGGGTGATTATACTGTACTGAGATTTGTCTTTGCAACGCCACTTGTCTTGATGGTAATGTTGGAATAGAAACTTAATATAGTCTGCGACCATTCCAAGTATCGTGTTTTTTTTTTACGTATAGACGTATTTACGTCAAATTCTCCGGAACCGTGGTTCCACTATCACTTTTTTTTTGACGTAAATACGTCTATATTTTAGGGTCAGTGTCATTCGGGAAAAAAGTGTAACAAGTGTACCCAGGGAACGTCGTGTTTACTCGGAATTGTTGTTACCTATAAAACATTACATTACATTACCTTACATTTCCTTACAGTACATTTCATTACATTACATTACCTTACATTACATTTCATTACATTACATTACCTTACATTACATT
>NW_019059725.1:64847-90823 GCF_000696155.1 Zootermopsis nevadensis | reverse complement strand
CACGGAGTTTTCGTCCGTGGCATCCCAACAATTACTCCATTCACACACAGAAGAAGGCAATGGCAAACCACTTCTGGATCATCTGCCAAGAACGTATATGAACAGGTTCCAGTCCGAGAAAAGGATGGAAGGATCCTGTTCATATGGACCTGTCGTCAGACAGAACACTAAATAAAAATAAAATAAAAAAGTCGTAATGGCGTCTTTGCATAAGAGCATTTTCTTTACGTAACGTTATTTTGAAATAGCGTTAACCAATTGATGTAGTTTATTGTGATTTGTTGTTCTCTTTGAGGTAGGAATTATATTATTTTTGTCTTGACGTCAGTCCAGTTTCGTTCCACTGCTGGTGCTCAACTATTTTCTGTCTGGCTTGTGTTCATTAATGTTTTATAACGCTTCGGTTTTCTTAACAATTTCTCAGTTAATCGCTTTACGGCGATATGTTCAGATGTCTCGAATATTAAACAACTTATATTATTTTTAATTATTTTTTTTACACTTTCTTTGAACTGTGGAAAGGATAATGTACAATGAAAATGTTGTATTAGTGCGTCGGCATGTTTAATCTGAGTAACTGAAATGATTTCAATTAATTTTTTTGGGGTAAAGCGTATATGTCGTTATAATATTAAAATGGATTTTGGAATATTTATTGAAGGGTGTGGATTGGATTCATTTCGTTGAGGATGTTAATCAGTTACGGGTTCTTTTGAACACGGTATTAGACATTCGGTTCCATAAATGGCGTGAGATTTCTTGACTGATTTACAAGCAACTTATCAAGAATGCCTGTACTCATTTGATTTAGTTAATATGTGCAATATTTAAACGGACTACGTCGTAATTTTAATGGCCATGGTCTTCTGTTGATGTCCAACTGTTCAAGAAATTTCCCTGTGGTTATACAACCCGTAGCTCTTTCATTGTCGCCATGGAAACCAGTCTGAGCTGTTGTAATCCAGTTTTGTCCCGCAAACCCTTTCGAAGCTCCGTTCTGAAACTGACTAAAGCTAAAATTTTACCAAAGGCACCGTCACTGATTCTAGCCCCCCCCCCCCCCCAAACGCAGACTTCACCATACCCAACCATAGGCGCCACCATAACCTCATTTGTATTTCTTGCTACCAGATTCGCCCCCGTCAAAAGTTAATTCTATTTTTCTCCGCGCTGCCTTTATGGCGCACTCGTCCAGTCAAAGCGTGACGGATATTGGCTATTATATTAATAGTAGGTTTTGCCGTAAGGAAGTTGATAACATTTCTTCGGAAGTTATTTATTTATTTTTTTAAGACTGTTCAGAAATATTTGGTCTGTATTACGTTGAAATTTCTGCCAACTTTTAAATGTTTGTTCATAAATTCTTACTTACTGTTTTTTTTTTGTTTCAAAATGAATCTCTCCTGAGACTGATTGGCAGAATTAAGTTAATACGGAAATACGGACAGAACAGAAGTAAAATGTTTCCTCTGATGGCCGTCATACAAGCTTCCTAAATTGGAAGTTATGAATTTGTGTAGGAACTGAGCGCATGTACGGTGCATGTATACGCCATTAAATTTGTTAAGCTTTATTAAACTTAATTGTTTATGCGTGGTTTGTACCGTGCGCATGAAATAAACGGGTAATTGATATGTTGTGTCCTTCCGCGCGCAGGGTTCCACCCCAAAATTGCTGAACTGATATCAATTAATCTTTCTACAGGGTGATGCAAAGTTCCTTCGAATTATTTACATTTTACATTTTACGCTGGCCTTGTAATCCTGGGGTCTCGGGTTCGATTCCCGGCGGTGCCCGAATTAATAACTTGTGTTGGGCAAGGCCGTGGTCTAGGCAACACGGAGTTTTCCTCCGTGGCATCCCAACAATTACTCCATTCACATTGTAATCTTGGGGTCTCGGGTTCGATTTTCGGCGGTGCCCGAATTTATAACTTGTGTTGGGCAAGGCCTTGGTCTAGGCAACACGGAGTTTTCCTCCGTGGCATCCCAACAATTACTCCATTCACACACAGAAGAAGGCAATGGCAAACCACTTCTGGATCATCTGCCAAGAACGTATATGAACAGGTCCCAGCCCGAGAAAAGGATGGAAGGATCCTGTTCATATGGACCTGTCGTCAGACAGAACACTAAATAATAATAAACAGTGAAGGAAGAAATAAATAAAGACTAATGTTTTTAGGTTTGGGTGTATACCCGTTGCTGTGCGGGACTGCATAATATAAACAATTCCAAGGCATTGTATATTCGCAGGCGTCGAGATAAGAAATTCCCTACTCTTCGTAATGTAGTAGTTATGTACAAGCCACTCGATGCTTTCGTCACTACTACCTAAAGTGAAAACATCAAGGCATTCTAACAACAAAGACGCATTATTTTTCTCAATATTTTAAATAACTATTACATTACCTAAAATAATTTATTTTGACATCGTGACGTTTCCCTTCTACCATACCGCGAGGTGTTTATGAGACAATGGACCCGACATACAAGAAGAGACAGCTTTTTCATTTCAGATAGTATACTAGTGAACCAGTCGTCAAGAGCAACGCTTCGAGCCAGTCAGATTTTAACGGTAGCTCGAAAACGCACGGAATTTTCCGATCTCTCACGATCAGGGTCTGCTTCGATAGGTGTCGGATAATTTTATTTATTGAACATATCTGTCAATTTTAACCTCTGCGTTTACGTATTACTCGAAACGAACGTAATATAAATGTTCTCAGAAATTTCTCGTGTCGATAAAATTGTCGCATGACAGGTACGGATGTAACTTTTATTTGAATATTTGTTTATACGCTCGGTAAATATTTAACGGAATACGGAATTGAAAAATTATGTGGATATTTGCATTATTTATATCACGTGGTTAACATTGCGGTAATATATTTTTCTTTTTGTTATAAAATGGTAGCAGGGACAATTATCGCAGAGATCTACGTCGACTCTCACTGTTTCGCTACGGCGTGGAGACTGGGAGTCAGAAAAGCAGACATTTCGATAGATCGATACAGCGGACCATAGCAGTATCTCGCGTGATAACGATACTACATTATAGCACGTTCTTTAATATCAGATGAACCAATTAGTAGGTCACAAGTTTCAGACGTCCGCGGATCTATTCGTGAGGATTCACTGAAGTCTCTCAGACAAATGTTTTAACATTATTTGTGTTACAAGGTCTTTGTTGAGAATCTGGTAGCGGACTGGGACCTGTTCCTATACGTTCTTGGCAGATGATCCCGAAGTGGTTTGCCATTGCCTTCTTCTGTGTGTGCATGGAGTAATTGTTGGGATGCCACGGAGGAAAACTCCGTGTTGCCTAGACCACGGCCTTGCCCAACACAAGTTATAAATTCGGGCACCGCCGGGAATCGAACCCGAGACCCCAGGATTACAAGGCCAGCGTTCTAACCGCTAGACCACCGTGGCACAATCTGGTAGATGCTAGTTGAAAATTCTCGTTGAAATCCAACAGTATGTAATCTAATCTATTAAAAGCGTTGTTGAGAGATTTCGGTTCTTGTAGAATGGATAACGTCTACGAATGTGTGAGCTGTTAAGGGATTTTGGGTCTTACGAGATAATGTCATTATTTTACTATTATTCTTAACGGGTAATTTACTAGTAAATATGTAAAGTGAATCGGGAAATGATTTTTTTCAGCGGACAAGGAAACTTTAGCATCGCAGGGTCGAGTTATGTATTTATCTGCTCAGAGATTTCCGTTTTTCCCCCCACACTCGGATCTGAACACTCGATTTGCGGATCCTGAATCAAACATGTGCTTACGTGCAAGCACGTGTTACACGGTTTGAAACTACGACATTAAGTGACACAGTCTGTTCTGTGTGTCAGCAGGACGATGTAATCGCGACTTCCGCCCAAATTCGCGTAATCGATTTTATTCAGGGACTGGAAAAGTTGTAAAATTTAATATTTTATCCTAAATACGAAGGATCTGATTTAATATCAGGACATTTGTTTAAAGAAATGCACTGAGTGGTTGGCACTACTGCTTTGTATTCGGAAGGTCCCGTGTTCAGATTTTAGCCAGTGGCAGACTGTCATAAGGTTTTCCGTGGTTTTCTACAGTTATTCCAGAGAATTTAGGGGATAATATCTTAAATAGGCTACTATCGCTTTCTTTAACAAATTTTACAATTCAAATTTTATTGTAATTATTCGACGATATATATAGTCTGATAGTGATGACTTAATTTTTTATATAATTTTCCATTTCGAAGGTCTTATTGTGAGTATGTAAGTCGTGTTCCGTTACCGAACACTGTTGCTGCTAAATATTGGATTATTCTGTCAGGACCTTTTAGTTTTATTACAATTCGTTATCAATCTTTTTAAAAGATTTTCAAGTTGGAAGGAAAAAAACTCAAAATCAGTGTGAATAAAATCTTGCATTACGAAATATAAAACACTGTTTGATACGTACATTTCATTTTTACACTGAAAATCATACAAAACCCACAAAAATAAAATGCAGTCTTACTGATTTTAAATCAGGTGGTATACATTGTTACCACTGGGCTTTAAGGGATTAATGACGTATTCGCAATATCTGTAGACCATATTTTATATTTGCGTATAGATTTTTAGACTTATTAAGGTTTCCGGTTATCTGACTCTAACAACGTGAAATATAGAACTTGAAGGTTAAGATAAAACTCCAGAAATTTAGAAAACATTTGGTTTTCTTGTGATTATTGCTTTAAAGAATTGTAAAACTGTCTGCGTAACAGGTGCATAGTTCTTAATAAACCTACGACTTAATTGCAAACAGGGAAAAGACAAATGATCGTGTTGAAGTTTTAAACTTTATTAAAAACGTGAGAGGGAGAGAAAACTGGCACAACTCTTACTGATGCCAACTGTTCTGTACCACTACACGTAGCAGACGCATTGCAACTCGTATTTCTCTTGACTTAATATAAGTGAAGTTCGGGCGTATAATAATTTTCCATCTCAATAGACTGAGAAAAACCATGATAGCCTTGCCGCTGAAATAACCTGCCTTTTATCTGTGCTGTGAAATCCCGAGGAAAGTAATCGGTTAAAATTAAACGGTTGCTGTGTCACAAGTATTTGGCGTGAAGTCGTCATGAAATATGTAAAGTTTTTGGTGAATAGAAATTCTGTATGTGGCGAATTGGGCAAGGCCGTGGTCTAGGCAACACGGAGTTTTCCTCCGTGGCATCCCAACAATTACTCCATTCACACACAGAAGAAGGCAATGGCAAACCACTTCTGGATCATCTGCCAAGAACGTATATGAACAGGTCCCAGTCCGAGAAGAGAAAAGGATGGAAGGATGCTGTTCATATGGACCTGTCGTCAGACAGATCACTAAATAATAATAAGATGAGGTGGTCTAGCGGTTAGAACGCTGGCCTGGTAATCCTGGGGGTCTCGGGTTCGATTCTCGGCGGTGCCCGAATTTATAACTTGTGTTGGGTAAGGCCGTGGTCTAGGCAACACGGAGTTTTCCTCCGTGGCATCCCAACAATTACTCCATTCACACACAGAAGAAGGCAATGGCAAACCACTTCTGGATCATCTGCCAAGAACGTATATGAACAGGTCCCAGTCCGAGAAAAGGATGGAAGGATGCTGTTCATATGGACCTGTCGTCAGACAGAACACTAAAATAAAATAAATAAATAATTCAAGATATACAAGTCTTAGTAACTGAATGTGTATTTAGGATTAATTATTGTAAGAACAGAATGTAGCATTGTTTTTGGGCGTGTGTGTAGTCAAAATGGCCGCGTAATTTACTTGACAGCTCTGCATGAAATTTGGCTAACAATCTTAATTCTATTCCGTCTTACCGGCTTCATTTGGTTCATCTGAAATGCCTTTTCTTGAACCGTGTTTGTTTACAGATGCAGTCGACGTTCGTAATTCGAAAGTCAGCAGAAAACACGTAGAAGTCACTTCATTGATTACAAAAATGTCTGACTGTCTTTATACATTATAAAATGTACAGTCTTATCTGTGTCAAAAACGTTCTCTCGTATAAAACATCCCTTTAGATCAAAGGCGACACGTGGAGTTATGTATAATGCTCGCGTACGTTTATTTTGTTCGCTAAATCTGTTTTCACACTTGGGATTTGTTATGTAAATAAAATATGCCTATTAATATATCTGTAAAGAGGACACATATCGTGTAAAATGTATTGTACATAAATAAAATGAATTTATGGAAGTTTTTTTTGCGTTCTATGCACAGAGATAGTAAAATTGAACGCTTAATGGAAGGCTCGTTTCTGACTGCTCAAAAGGAGTTTCGTGATAATTTGATGTAGAAGAATTAAGTTGATATAATTGCGTCATATTGCGAATTAAAATTTAATTATTCGTGTTTTTTTTCCCCGTCTAATCACAATTGTATATAAATAAAATTATACATAAGATATTAAAATATCATTTACATATTTGGTACAATTAGAAGAATTAATCTATACATTGCCAGGATCAAAGTTATGCCCGTTTCATTCTGTATAAACCCCTGCTTTATGAAATGCTTAAGCAGAAACTTACATTTATAAAAAAAGGCTTATGCGTAATATAAAACAATTTATATAAAAGCTTAATTAAATGCAACTATCATTTTTTTAATTTCGAAATTGTTCACAATAACGAAATATCCTTTCGTATAGAAAATAAATTATCGGAAAGGCATTAAGTGTACACATATTTATTTATAAAGCAGGTATTTTTTCCTGATCGTTGTAATATAACCAAGTTTAAGAAAGCAAGAAGGTGAGTTTCTGGGCAACGCATATATTAAATTGCAAGATAATTGGGCATCTGAGATGGTCCCCATTTGAGATAAAATGCCGAAATTAAGGGCACCATGAAAATATTGAATGACCTTGAAATTTTGATTCTTCAGAAAGTGGTGATTCAGCTCATCTCAGTCTAAATCAAAATGTATCTAATGAAAAAAAAAATGCTAATTAGTAATTTTGGACTATGTGTTTCGGTACTCTTAGCCAGAGGCCGTCTTAAGAGTATGGATTTCACTGTTTGCAATAACATCAGATTACAATTTCCTGCTTTACTCTTAAGTTTACAGAGCCAGTGGATGTGAATATTTCAGATGACACGACTGTGTTCAGTTATAGGCCAAGATTGTTGTGTAGCTCATCGATATAAATCGATATAAATCGACTAAAAATCATCGTCAGTTTATCCGACCTCTGGAACGAACCGTGGACTTTCCGAAAACAAAAGACATTATAATATGTAATCAAATTTCTTTCCTTGGTATGAAATATCGAGACGTGACGTGTATATAACACTTAAGAAATTGAGTAGTTTTCTTTTTCTCTAAAAGCGACGAGTGAAGTGAGGTGTGGTTTCGTCCATATTATCTCAAGGGGGGGGGGGCTGTCAGGTAGGACGGCTCGGAGGTGCTGCTGCTGTGGTTACTCAGAAAAGCACAGTTTGTTCCATGTTACAAATTGCGAGTAGCTGAGAGAACCAGAGTTTCAGATTATGTACGCTATTGTCTGATAACTGTCAACAAGGTTATAAATCTCTGTCTGCGGTTCGATACACTGCTTCGATTGTATGATATTGCTTCCTAAATCGATACGTGTCGAAAGAGGAAAGCATTCTATACTAAATATTTCTTGAACGTGAGTAGGGAATTGGTCGTAACACTACACTTAAGAAGTCTCTGGTGATTTTATAATGTAAAATTATATAACTTAGCGGTAACCTTCTATTCCAGACTTACGTTAATTATATATGAGCATTTTAATTCACTGCTGTGGAAGCTTAACGTTTGAAAACCTGTCCCTATCATAAGCCAGATTAATCCGGTTCTACATCTTCCAAACTTGTTTCTTTAAAATTAATTTTTTTAAAGGTCCTGTTATCTACGTCTTTGTCTTCCAAGTGGCGTCTTCCATTCAGGTTCACCGACTAAAACTCGATGTGTATTTTTCATCTCTCCCGTACGTGCTACATCCCGGGCCATCTCATTTTTTCTCGATGTTATAATATTTATTGAACAATACAGTTTATGAAGATTTTCGTTGTTCAAGCGAGGTTTGGCTTCAACGTGGTAATGAAACTGCTTGCGTATTTCCCAGCGTTTTGTCATTTTAAATTTTTGTATGCGTCCTGAAGAGTATATTCCTTCTCATAAATGTATTCACTTAAAATTTAAAAAAATAAAATCTATTATATATTAAATTTAAAGGACGTTACTCCTTTGGATAATCTTGAAATGAATTTGCTGAAGTGTTAGCCGAATCCAGTTCTACTACAGCTTGCCAAATAAGTAGATTACTATTACCTTCGTTTAAAAGCCTTCGTCATGGCAGGAAATAAGGACTGAAAGCGACTATTTGTCTCTCTACAAATTGGAATCGTGGTAACTGGATAAATCCAGACACTTCATAATACAGTGTTTTCCTGTGATCTACTTAACTGTTGGGTTCCTCGAGAAAAGCTTGGTGACAGTCCCTCTAGAATGTAATATTTTGTGACGTGAACACATGTTGGAATATTCTAGGTAGATTATACTATAAGTTTTGAGTAAAGCAAAATACAAGTTAAATTGTTTATGTTTGTTGTTAAATTGGGTATTTTAAATGTCTCATATGATTCTGTGCTTGGTCATTGGTATATTTTTTTATGTTTAACTGTACGTCTAGCATCAGTCCTGATATTAAGCATATTTGCGAAGAAGTGTAGTAAAACATTCTTCTCGTTAAAAAGATCAGATGTATGAAATTATTCATTTTTATTTCTTCTTATTAAGTGAATTTCCTAAGTCTTGAATCTCGAGTAATCAGATCTGATTTTCTTAATTTATCTATATACGAATACAGATGGGGAAAAAAAATATCTCAAGTCTTCTGTTTAATGTGAAACTTCGGCTCAGGAAGAAATCGCTTAGTATTTTTAAGGTTTTCAAACATTTCGTCTCAAGGATTTTCACCCGGAAGTTGAAAACTTCTAAGGGTTCCATTAACACTTTCTGGATCCAATACTCCGGATAGACTTCTTCTGAAGAACACTGTCGTATAAGTTAGAACTGGTTGATACAGTGGCAATGCATGTTATTCCTCAGGCACATCACTAGTCATAGTTCAAGTGGTTCTTATTACACACAAATGACTGCAGAACTTCAGTAACACTGGACACGATTTTAGAGAACAGACGCCAGGCGTCCAGACGCCGAACATAGTCACGCCCTCTAATGACGCCAAATTCACCGCAAATAAGAATACAGATGGCACTGTAGACGAGACTGACAAACCGTCGCCTAGCGTCGCGACGCCTTTAAATTAACGTCCTTCGAAAACGGCACCTGCTGAAGTCGCGACGAAAGACGTCGGGGCGCTCAGCGTCGGTTTTCAAGTTTTCTCAATGTCATATGTAGAATTATCTAAGAAACATTTGGCGTCCTGGTGTCAAACGTCGCTTTAGTCCAGATTTCTGTCGTCCTGTCATGGCGTCGGAATGAAAGCCGCCTCGAAGTTAGGCGTCTGTTTCGTATTTTCGATTTCCGTGTCATCCGGAGACGTACCTGCGATTAATGTGTCGCCTCTTAAAGACACCGCAGTGTTTGTCGCAGCGACGTTCAGCGTCACGACTATAGGCGTCGGTTTGTTAACAACGTGACCAAAATTATGGCAAGGGCTTCACGGCACCACCCAAACACGCCAGATGCATGTCTATCAATAACCGTGGGCACGATGTTAGGGTATCGATGTCAAGCGTCGCGACGACTAACATCGCGATACCCGAGGAGGACGCCAAATTAACCTCACATAAGCCTCCATAAGACAGTGAAGACGAAATTAGAAAACCGACGCCGAGCGTCGGGACGTCTGTCGCCGCGACGCCATAACAACACCACAGGAATGTGACTCAAACCATTGTGATAACATTTAGACCTGATTTAGACAATCGACGCCAGGCGTCGCGACGCTTACGTAACGACGCCTTCAAGTTAGTCAAATTTACATCAGATAAGTCGCCGGATGACATTGAGCACTCAACTACGAAACCGACGCCGAACGTCGGTACCCCTGTCGTCGCGACGGCATCACAACAACACAGGAATGTGACTCAAACCATTGTGATAACATTTAGACCGACTTTAGAAAATCGACGCCTGGCGTCGCGACGCTTAATGTCGCGACGCCTTCAAATTACGTCAAATATAAATCCGATAAGTCAAGGGACGACATTGAACACTCAACTACAAAACCGACGCCAAGCGTCGCGACGCCTTCCGTCTAAACGTCATTAAATGACGCTTAAACGTGTTTATGCCCTTGGTGTAACGCTGGGAACGATACTAGAAAATCGACGCCAAGCGTAAGGACGAGCACTGTCATGGCCCGAGGGGAGAAGTGTGTATTGACCAATATGCACGGCTTAACCTTTCACAAAGCAACGCAACCTAACCTAACCCAACCTAACCTAACCTAACCTAACCTAACCCAACCTAACCTAACCTAACCCAACCCAACCTAACCTAACCTAACCTGCAGTATCGCAACCCTTTCATCTCTTCCTTTCACCTCTCATAGCATCTCTTTTCCTATCCTCTGAGCTTCTTTCTTACTTTCTTTTCTCTTTAACTTTCTCCACATCTCATTTCTTATCATCTCTACGTGTACCTTACCACTCTTCTCTTTTACTCTTGTGTTGTCTCATCTCCACTCCTCTGAGGTTAAGGGGTATTTACAGTCAATGCAATATTTTGCTACTCATTGTTTACGACCATACATAGTACGGTGGATGCAGCAATGCTGCTGATTACTGAAAATTCTGTCAAACGTGTTTACCCATTAATCCACTGTTTGATAGTAATAGCACATTTTAATGTATAAACCTAACACTGGACGCAGTCATGACTACGTTTTACATTCCAAGATTCCTGAAACTTCTCAGTGATATCGCTAGATTGCAGAATGTTCTCTTACATTTGTTGCTATCATTTGACAGATTTTAGAAGAATGTGGATGGAAAAGAAATGCAGATGGCAGTGAAGTTGGTAGATAATCAGTAATCTTTAAAGACAGAAATTAGCTACAACTAAAGTGGTCATCGACAGTACATGTAAAAGTTCTGGAGAGAGGATTGAGTTGTTGGAGACAAGTGTGTAGGCTATGGCAGCTGGAGATTTCAATCCAATGGCCGTGTAATTGTTTTTGTGAAACGTGTGGTTTCGAGAGATGTGATGTGTAGCAGAGAGGAGGGGACATTGATTTGTTTTCATCCAATTTACGCTACATGTATAGACCGAAACAGTAGGAATGCTTGGACACATTGGGTCATATAATTATTTACTTTTGAATACATTTTTACATGAAGGCTTTTTTTTAATTCGGTGATGAACCTTCGTGTTCGGTAAGCCATCTAGTTAGTTAGTTATACATTTTTACATACAGCTCGTAATATTAATGTAATTCTAACCAACTCCATAGTCCAGAGTCTGTCTTGGGAGTTGATAGCCGGTTCTTCCCCTCAATTGGGTTTTCCTAAGATTGATTTTAATATTGTACTCTCATCTTAGCTTAGGTCTCCTGAGTGATATTTTCCTTCAGGTAAATTTTATATGCATTTCTCATTTCCTTTATACACACTGCACATTCTGCCCATCCAGTCCTTATTGATTTGGTGATCCTAATGATATTTGGTTTAAAGCACAAATTCTGCAATTTTCTTCAGACTCCCATAACTTCCTCCCTCTTAATTCCAAATATTCTCAAACACCCTCAACTGTGTACGTTTCTTAACATATTATGGAAAATAATAGAAGTGTTTAATATTTTGATTATTATGGAATATTTGTTGTCGCAACTTAGTGTCATCATTGATAAAAGTCCTGCGCTCAGATCCTTCATTGTCTTGCTTGTAGGAAGGTCGAGAGACAACACCGGAGATGGCCACAAGCCCCCGGCGTCAGGTGTCACAGGTTCCAGGTACAAGCACTTCAGGTGTGAGGACCAGGGAACCACCACCCATGGTGGTGCAAGCAGACTTCCGGAAGGTACGCGTTCAGTGCCCCTGTTTTAAACCAACTGCCCTTTATTGACATTTTGAATCTTGAGTAAACTGAGATTGCTGTCTTCTGGGTTGTACTGCTGTGTATTCCGGTAGAAGATTACCACCATCATTGCCTCTATCATCAGGGTGTCATTACCTTCATGATGGAGGCAGCAAGGACCTACGAAATTGCAGTAAACTTCTACTAGACTACATGACGCTACAACCCAGTCAGCAGCCATCTTTGTACTCTGCTGTGAGAACCTCAAATCCTACTTAGTTATTCATGGCGATTGTCAGTCACTCATGGTTACTGTCTGTAAATACAATATTATGATGTCTTGCACCCAGCATTATCAAGATCGCTGTAAGCAATATCTTCTAATTTCATTTTACACTAAATAACCTCCAAAAATGAGCTCAATTGGTTGCAGGAGTAGTTGTAATCATAGACTTCTTTAACATAACAGATTTCGTAAAGTTCTAGATATTTTTAATGATTTCATATTGTTTGTGCAGGTGAGCGGAATCTCGACAGAGATCTACCGACAGATTGAGACAGTAGAGAATGACCATAACGATAAAGAAACAGCTCATGCACTACAATTGGCGGATAAGCATGGAGAGATGGTGGTACGGTTGCTCGATCCCAGGCACATGGGACGTGTTGCGTCCGAAGCTGCCAAACGCTTCCTCGCTCTGCAGGTAAGTTGACATTCCCTGTTAAGTGAAAACTTTAAAACTCCCATGATTTAGTATGTAATTTTATTTTGGTAATACAGTTTCGGTTTGCATTTACATAGTTAATTAAAATTAAGAAAGTGTTGAGTGTTTATTCTGTGCCAAGATTACTTAACATAATATTTTATAAAACTAATTTAACACATTTACTGCCATGCTACCCAATGTTGGGGATTACAAAGGAGCAGGAAGTCGCTTTGTAAGAGAACATAACTTATAAATTCATAAGTCGACACACAAAAATTTCCGATTATCACCTGTGAAAGTAACTGCATTTGAGTGAAATCTGTAAGACATGGGTAACTTTAATGCATGAGAAGTAAAACATTGATGGACGTGCGATGCAAGATTACCAAAACATCCTTCGGTGTTTTTTGGCAGTGAATGTGTTTAACCTGAAAATTGACAAATTTATATGGCATGTCTTCACCAGAATAATAGCATCATCCCCTTTGGCAAACACTGCTTTACGTGAGTTACGATTATGTGTTAGAATACTGAGGATGAAGTGTTTTGATTTTACTTCAGGATGTGAAGCACTTTGTGCATCTGGTGGAGATTGTGAAGAGGCCGGCTCAGACTCTTGGTCTGTACATTAGGGAGGGAAATGGACTTGACCGGTCAGATGGTGTGTTCATCTCTCGCATTGCTTTGGAGTCACCCGTCTACAGCAGCAGCTGCCTCAAGGTGGGCGACGAGATTCTTGCCGTCAACATGGTTGACGTGACGAGGATGAGCCTAGATGATGTCGTCATCATCATGTCCATACCGAGGCGATTGGTGCTTGTCACAAGGCAGAGGAAAGCTGGTACTGTGTCAGTTAAATGCATTTTTAATGCATTAAGTTGTTTGTAGAGCATATTTTATTCTTTTAAATACTGGCTTGTGGAATTTTAACAGTATTGATCTATAGTGTGCCATCCTTTGTAACTTTAAGGAAGAATATTCTCGGGCTTGTATTTATGAACACACAAACATGTATAAAGAGTTGATGAAAGATTCTCGGGCTACAAGCCGCCTCAAGTGGCTTCTTGTTCATTGTTCAGCCACCTGACGCGGCTTGTAGCCCGAGAATCTTTCATCAACTTCAGTCATGCGAAGACTTCACCAGATACATGTATAAAGAGTAACTGCTTCCAGCCATGTTAAACACATTTTTGTTGAAAGCTACACCAGGGGGCAGATGGGTTCTCTCATAAAAAAATTACTTGCTGCTGTACAGTCTAATTGTAGGTTCCATCCATGTTTGAATTGAATGCCACTTTCAGTAAAATTATTTTCCACGTTTCAATTTTTTCGGTAAAACCGCTTCCCGTGTTCAGAATTTTTCAGTAAAACCGCTGTCCATGCTGAAGAATTGTTTTCAGTAAAACTAGCTCACATATTTAATATTACGGTAGCTGCTGAAAGTAATATCTGCCAATATTCAGGTAAGCATATGTCACAACAGCGTGATAAATTTTGTGATACACATTGAAGTTTGCTTTCTATGATTTCTTGAATAACATGGATTTTGATCTCTACAAACTCCAAGGTGAGCAGCTTGTTTCTGTAAATAACAAAACTTATAGAAATTACATGAAGAAACAGAATTACAGTTTATTTTTCTCCCCTCCTCACCTTTCTCTCCAGCTTGAACGTAAAAAGTTACTTGTTGACGTATATAGACTGTGCATCCGAATTCGGTAAGCATTACACGGCGTGGAACGAATTATTGCCCTGATCTGCAAAATTCTGAACAGAGTACAGCACACCCAATGTCACTACCTCTCAAGTGACATGAAACATGGTACCATTTATACGATATGATGATGCCAGTTCTTGAAATATTTTGTCCTGTAACTACAGGAAAGGGTGGAGTAGTGTCGCCTCACCTGCAGCCACGTTCAGAACACAAACCCCCTCCAGTAGTCGTCATCAAGAAAGATCTGAGAGAAGAGGATGACTTGGATGACATGGATGATACAGGATCTCGGAGACGAGGGGGAGATAGCAGGGAGATGGTATCTACTTCAAGGTAATTAAACATTCGTATTCAGTAGGTACCTTGGTCCTTTACCAGGGGTAAAGCGCGGGCGGGGTGTGACGCTGATCGCTCACCCCCATCTAGTGCCGAGGTTAAGAATGAGTAGGATCTGTACCACCATTCCACCGAAGCACTTACATCGCATGTAGGAGGACAGCTTTGCTTTTTCTGTACCGTTTATTCCATAATCTCAGCAAAATGTTAAAAGAAACTGTGCGTGTGTTTATCAACATTTAACTTTTTTGTTTTCTGAGAAACATTTATTGCATGTCAAAACAATACTTTATCTGTTTAATGTCCAATTTGTGTTCTGTTTTTTCAGGTCACGTCTAGGATTAGGCTTAACTGGTCTGGGTTCAGAACAGGACCTGAGCCTTGAAAGCAATGGCGAGACCACAGCCAATGGGTTAGGCCTGGCTGACTTGTACTATAACTCGAGACCAGAACACGCTAGTGATAGGAGCGCTGCAGCGACATGGTCATATCAACCGCCGCCTCCCCCGGTCATTACGGAGCAACCAAAGCCCTCGTCCACACCTCAGCACTTCCAACCGTATGAAAGAGGTTATCCCAAAACACTAGAGTCGCTGGCAGAAAAGGTGAGATTTATGTTAAGTCTACTAAAAGATCTTTCCAGCAAATCTTTTGTGGAAGCAAAGAGAAGACAGACTTTTTCTTCTTATCTTTACATATTTTGCAGCTTAATGGTTATACATACCTCAGAATCCTTTTTCTAGTATGTGTTTGGAATCCTCTTAGTTTCTTTTCCCCTTTAGATTTATAATTCTGCGCATTCTTGGGTGATGTGTCAACCCATTCTACTATATGATATTTTTGTTTCTCACATAATTCTGTCTGGAAGTCTTTTCAGTAGCTGGACTATATCCACCGTCTGTCGAAAGCCTGTGAATGTCTTAAAAAATTACTATATATTGAAGGATGGATCTTTATTCCTCATCAATTATAGAGCAAGACGACTACTCTGTTCGATGCGACAGTCTATCGGATCCAGCATAAGGAGACAGACTGAATAAGATTGGAACTCTAGCATATAACAGCTGGCAACTATTTTAACATTTGTGTGTTGATAATGACAGTATATTGTACAAAAGTGCAGAAATATGCATTCAACTTATTTTCAGTAATATAAATAGATAATGTATATAGAAAGAAATTGGTAGACCATGTAGACAGAATAGGTGAAGACGTGCTGAAAATAACTTGGTGTTATAAACCTACTTCATGAAGAGGATAAGAAGACCTCAGGCATGACAGACGATGACATAAAATATTTAGAGATTTACAATCATTAAGTTGTGTATCCATAAAGAAAGAAGAAGACATCAAGTTACACACACCTTCAAAACTGTAAAGCTGCTGTGAGCGTGTCATTAGAATACAGTATATTCACGTGTATGTTTGTGGTTTTCCAACTGTTGCAGGTGCATGCGTTCTACTCAGGTCCTCCCCCTCCACCCGGAACAACATCCATCACATCAACGAGGCGTATGTCAGCTGGTCCGCAGCCCAGTTCAAGCACGCTGCGTCTGCAGCAGCACCAGCAGCCGCACTATTACGTTCAGACAGGCACGCGGCGGGTAGGTGGACGAGTTATGCCCCGCTCTGGTAGTGACCAGCACCTACCTCGCGTAGAATATGACTACACCATAGGAGGAGGGTAAGTGTGATTTATAATTTTAGTAGCATTAACAAGTTGGTGGAAAGAAAATAAT
Source organism: Zootermopsis nevadensis (assembly GCF_000696155.1). Next base: position 74,280 of record NW_019059725.1, on the reverse strand, counting down.
TTCCTGGGTTCCTGGACTGCTGTATGGAATTTGAGGAAGTTCATTCCAGTTTTATCCACTTCCAGCCTTCAACATTTTTCTAACACCCAACAGACAACGTTTCTTAATCATACATAACTGGAAAAATTACTGTTTTATATATCATGACTTCAGTATTCTGTAAAATAGATGACAGAATAACTGATTTCAAATTGAATTCTAACAACCATTTCCAGAATTTATTTTTCTATTAATCTCTGAAACTGCTCTGAGATAAATACAGTTTATTTCCTTATAGCCTTGGCACTCGGCAGACTTCGCACACTATGCTGAGATCCAGCCTCAAGTCTGCTGGTGGTCCCACATATACGTCGAGGTACAGGACGTCAGATATCTCATCACAACAGAGGCAGCAGCCATTTTCCACCGGGACGCTTACTAGAAGACATCGCCCATCTCTCGACTACGCGTCTGATACAGAAGCGACTTGCACGTCCTCACCACGTTCCTCCTATTATTACTACAGGTGTGGAGACCTCACTGAAGTGGCATTTCATGTTGATGTAATTTGTTGTATTACAATGGAAGTGAAGTTACATCATATTAATTAAACTCTGCTTGGCCATTGATTTTGTCTTCCTGAGTTACCATTTATTGCGTTTGACTTTTATTTATTTATTTTTTTATCTTATCGTGTTGCAGTTTCCGTGTCATGTCATAGCTCAGGTAGTCAGACCCCAAGGCAGTCAGTTCATGTTCTGTGGTGGAATTTTTTCTATGTCAATCATAATTTTTATTTAGTTTTATAATTATTTTTCCTAAGCCCAAATAATTAACACTTTGTAACGACATCTTTTCTCATCTGCAGCTTCATTTATGACTCTGTACTGACTTGGACTCTTTCTAACCTGAAAGTTCAGTGTCCCTAATACAAAAGTCCGCTAATGGACATGGCTTAATTTGACTCAGAGTAAAGAAGTTTGTTCAACTTTTATAACTAAACAAATACTATTTTTCTGAGATTACCCAAATGCCAGGTTGGAGATACAGCCCCTGATAGATTACCCAAATGCCAGGTTGGAGATAAAGCCACTGACTTATGACTGTGGGTATGATAATGTCCTGCTTAGTGAGGGCTAACATACATCTTGTGGTGTGGAATGGTAATCGTGGATCAGCTGTGGAATGATTATTAGCTGGAGAAAACTGAATAAATTAGAATAAAACCTGATTTGTTGCCACTTCATCCACACGAAATCTGGAATCTGAAGTTTCCTGCGATTAAACTTGGGTCTCTGTAATTATAAACTAGCATGTAGCCTCCTGACCTAAGGCACAGCTACTCAACTTTAATAACTGTTTCTTTAAATCTAATGTGAGCATTGTATAAAGATTCTAAATCTGAATATCTAATGTGAGCATTGTATAAAGATTCTATAAAGATTCTAAATCTGAATAGTGATCATATCCTGTGACCAAGAACTGGTTTATGTTAGTAGTTAATTTTTTTTCATTTCTGATTTATAAGGCAAGGTCTTGCAATGCAGTCGCCTCGTACATCCACGCTGTCACGGCCACACGTAGGTGTGGGAGGCACGGGCTCGTCGGCTGTCATGGCAGCCGGGCTTCGTTCAAATTCCTTGCCGAGAGACCACAGAGGCCGAAGTCACCACGCACAGCCAGGGCAGATGCCGAGACACCACATGGTCAGATTTGAGCGGGAAAGTGGGGGAAGTGGTACGACCGGATTATTGGACCAAGAGGATAGTGACGGTGCTGTGTCTGCCCCGGAACTTCCTGTGACCAGGAGAGAAAGAGGTAAATGGTGCAGCTTCCTATAGCAGATGAGTGAGTGAGCACTTCAAAATGTTATGTTGTATTATTAGGTGAGATTTCACAGCAACAAGAATGGTCTCTTAACTTTTTGAATGTGCTGTGTAGTCTGATAGAAAATGACAAATATTTCAAAGATGCTACTGCCTCCATTATCAGGGTAATAAAAATTGAGGAAAGCTTGTAAAAGTATGTTGTACTAGACTTTTTTAAATCAGAAGAAAATAATCTGTAACATGTTTATGAAAATGTGAGTATATCCTGACATATATATTCATGAAATCATTAAAAATTTATGCTGTGATTTATCATCCATCTTATTCTATCCAATTCTTTATTTTTGAACTTTTAAGTGGTTTGCAATTGTATCTACACTGGCTATTTAATATTTGCAGTTATGCCATTTTCTCAGAATTTGTTTACATCAATATAGTTTTTTACTCATGTGTCAAAGCAGAAGTTACCTATCCATCAAGATCATTGCTTGAAATGTCAGAAAATAAAATTTGTTCACCATGTTGTCTCACAAGTCAAGTTTATTATTCCAGTTTAAAATGCTAAGAAAGTATACGACGTAAATTTCTATAAAAATATTCTATCAATGTGAGATAATTTTCTTTATGCCTCCATAGGTCGCATACCGTCATCACCCAGTGTGTTCACTGCCGATGAGTACCGAGCATGGCTTCAGCGCACACCGTCCACCAGTGCCATATACGAACGGATCCGAACCAGCCATGACATTTTACAAGCTCAGAGGGCAGCCAGGTTTACATACAGTGCTGAAAATCTTCTTGACCGGTCTAGGGAGGTAAGTTTGCTTTACCTTAATGAGGACAATTTTGTTTCTGGAAGGATATTTGTAAGTCATGTTTATTAGAATAATTTAATGTTTCAAGAAATTAAGAAAATGGAGTAAACTTCACTAGACTCTTGATTATCTGGGTAGGTTGGGAAATATATTTTCTTGTATAATCAAAACTCTAAATAATAACAAAAATTAAAAAACAAACACACAAATGTAACAAATCTGTAAATTTATTTACAGACATACACTAGTTAAATTTTTGTAGATTAATAATAACAGAAAGGATTTTATGTAAAATTTAATATTATACGTACCAACTATTTTTATGAAAAAGGATTCCAATGGGTAGTAATAATCTGTTGTCATAAACTTTAGGTTTCAAAGTAGGTAGACCCTGGTTAATCCACCCCTGGATAATTGGGAGTCTACTGTAATGGAAGAGAATACCATAAATTTTCAAATAGACTGTGTCCCTCTTAATGCAGAACCTGTCATGACAGCATGCTACAGTAGCAGTGAGTGAACTATCAGGAAATAAGTTAGTCACAACACTGATCGTAACCGTCGCGTGCCGATTGGTGGGTTCCAGGTTACATGGTGCTCTCTGTAATATTCCGTGTTATTTACAGTTTGTGCCTGCATTTGAATACGAACAAAACCCATTTTTTAGTTAATATCCAATGTTTGTGTGAACATTTACATTATAATTATAATTATAATACAATTAATGAATTTTGGAAGGTTTAGTGCCATAGAAATTGTCAGACGGTGATTGCATCAGAACATTAGATGGAACGTCATTAGTGCCTTCTTGATCATGCACACTTGGGAGTTTTGTGCCAGTATCTATATATGATTTCAGCTCTAGCAGCTGAATTATATTGAATATTTATGATATATAGAACATAATTTTACATTTTTAAAGCTATAAGAAAAGACTTGCAGGTATAGTTCAGAACATAAGTGAAACACGTAGAAAACTTAAACAGGACCAACTGCTTGACATGGAAATATGTGGCCATGTTATTCTGCTTCAGATTTTGGAGGTGTAACTGGGAAATTGTGCCATTGTATTTCAACCAGTCAGATTATTACACCATAACACGAGTTCATCTTTAAGCGACACAAATGACACCTAATCTGATTCTCCTAAAACAAAAGCAGACATAATACACCCCCAGAGAATGTTTTGATTGGTTACAGCCGAGAAAGTTAAAGTAGTCGCAACTGACTCATCAGATACTAGCAGTTTGCAAGTTGTGATGTATTTAAAATTCTGGCCTTGGAAAGAAATTTAGGTTTTCTTTTGTGATCTGTCCACTTCAACTGCATATCTCTTCACATTTTGGCAAATTACAGATTCCAGTTTTATCCAATTTTGGTACCCATTTACACTTCCAGTCTGCATTATTATTTATCGTAAACATATATTAAAGTTCTGCCTTTATCATTATGGGCTGATATATTATCATAATCTCTCTACAACTGTTTTAATTTTGAGTTGGGAGTAACTGTATTTTGCTCCCATTTTCAGTTACGATTGCAAGAATTGCTATCTTCTAAAGATCGGAAAAGAAAGGTATGAACACGTACATTTCTATCAGTCATGATGGCTGTTGTGCACTACTTTTTTTTTTGGTGTATTTCTGTGATATTGTCACAAGCTAATAATTTTCAGTTCAAATTCAGGTATCTTCAAATTGGAAATACTTGACATGATGGACTGGAACACCTAATAGCTTGTATGAATTGAATGTGTTTATCACAATTCTCAGCATTGAAATATTGATAGGATTTATTTTTTACGAAAAGTATATGCTGGTTTTAAAATGTTAACGAACATTAGGTTTGGTTTCTTTAAAGGAGTCAATTCGGTTTTCCTTTCCCTTCAGTTTTGACATTCTTTATTAATCTGAACTCAGTTGTTTCCTGTATTCAGACACAGACTGATCAATATTTTGAAACTAAAGCGTGTTTAAATAATATTAAGAATTCAGGCCGTACCTCAAAGAAAACACTACACTTCACCATTACAAAGATCATCTGGTTAATGTTGTTTAAGGGAATAATCACTGTTTACAATGAGAATCATCTGAAACCCATAAATATAAAATTAAGAGCTATTGATTGTTGTAGCAAGTGGAATATGTGGTTGCTGTTAAGTTTTTTTCTACAAGTATTTGCTGTTTTGTAGTGATGTTTATAGAGTCTAAGATTTTGGGTGTTAGTAAATAACCTCATATCTCTAGATAAAAAAAAAACAACAGGAAGCTGTGAATAGTTTTGTGTCTCAAGCAGAACTCTGCTTTGTGGAGTTTGTGTATTGGTAATTTAGCTTTGTATGTACTACTCAAATAACTTGAAATGGATGCCAACATCCCTTTTAGTACATAAATTGCATAAGAACTGCTGTCACCGGTTTTCAACGTTGTAACGAAGGCCTTGGTTTGAACACGCATTCTTTCTGGTTTTATTCATTGCTGTGCAGAATGGTTTGTCTCAATTTAACTGTTTTCCAAGTTTTATTATTAGTAAAAAAAATAGTTTAAATATTTCTAAAAGATCATTTGTGTCCTCTGATGCACCCTACAATTCATAACCACTAGTGAAAATTTGTCTCTGTCCTTTATGTTTATGTGTCTGTAATTTCCTGTTTGTTTGCTTTTCCATTCAATATTTCTTCTTCATTTCTACTTTCTCTGCCTTCATTATCACCATTATCATTCACAGATGTGTTTAATTATCCACAGAATTTTCATTATCTTAATCTGAATCAATTAAATTTGGTTTTGAATCACTTACATCTGAACTCACTGCAAGATGTTTCTCTCACAGTACAGCTATGTTACCCACCCAGAACTGAATATGGCTGATGTTGAAGGCCATAAGATCCTCTGAAATGTCAGTCGTTATCTACCAGACCAGACTATAAAGTGCTATGGCAGTAGAACATGTTTAGATGGTAGTACAAATTAGTTTGTAGATTTTCTTTGTGTACAATTACAATATGAGATCCACAGGGTAGGGTGTCTTCAGAAAACATCAGTGCTGTTTTATCATTCTGTATATCAGAAGTTCAGAATCACTAATTAACATTATCTGTTTTAATGAGTTATTCAGTTATTATTGATTGTGGAAGAGACCTATGTCATTTTTGCACACATCTTTTAATTGCATAAGGAAATGCATGTGTTTAGCATTACCAGGCAAGTTCAAATTTGAACTATCATAGTATGTTTATTCTTTTAGGTGGGAGATTTTCAGTATTTTAGTGTGTTTGCTTTACATTTTTTTTTATGCATGACTCAAAAACATACGCGATGTTGTACCATGTGAAATGACGTGTTGAGTAATCTGCGATGATTTATATGTGGCAACAGGAGCAGCCCTCCTACTCATACCGCCCGCATATGACGAGCACGTTGGACAGACACCAGTACTCGTCATCTCGTTCAGCAGCTACCTCTGCTGGTCTGAGTGGCAGCGCCACTACAAGCCGCACTTCTTCCATGCGTCGCTTGCGCCACCAGCAGGAACTGGAATCCAGGCACATACCCAACCCTTCCCCGACAAGGACGCAGGATCCTCGCTCTAGATTATTGGATATAAATCCTGCAGGTGGGATTCAGTTTGCAAAATTGGAAGAAAAATATTATTGGCTACAATAGAAATGAAAACAAATTAGTATATGATAAAGGAACAGTTGTTTAGATAAGTTTTCTGTAAACTTGGTTTTGTTCTATAGAATTCCTCAAGTACAAGATGGATAAACCACCCAGTACTCTTGGAGTCTTAGGTGGCGATACTGTTGTGACAGAGCCTGGAGTAAGCGGCTTGTTGTGGGTACACCTACTGGCAGGTAGAGGACTGCGCTCCACTACCTCATCCTCAGCAGCCACGACACCTTCCACCCCTTCGGGACCACCAATTGGTAAGATGTTTATTTCTAACTTAAGAGGATCTGTAACTACTTACGTGTAATAGTCAAGAGAAATCGCTATTAGCATAGCATGTTTCAGGGTTCGGAAACATTAAACTTAATTTCTGAAACCACTGATACTACTGTAGTTTACTTTTCTCATAAAGCTTGGGTGGAAACAAACCAGAAGAATGCTGTTCAACAGAATGGGGAGTGTGGGTAGACCAACTGTATTCAACAGAATGGGGAGTGTGGGTAGACTTACTGTATTCACATGCTCTTCAGCTGGCTCCAGTCAGGTCACATGGTATAGAGCGCAACTTAACAAGTGTTGCCAAGTATGTCTTACAGCTGAAAGAGATGCCTGAGACAAAATATGTGACATCGCATTGTACTGAACTGCTGAGGACAGAAATGTCTCAGACCACTGCCAAGCTACAAATAAAGTCTGTGGCTTACGGCTATCCCCAACCTGCTGTTGTATTTCCCAGTGAAGGTCAAACTTCATACTAATTACTGATGTTCACTTATAATAATTCATCAATTACCATCATCACACTAAAGTATTTAATACAGCCACCATGTTATTTCCAATTTTCATAAAGCAGTACCTTAAAGTAAGTTTCATAGTTTTCTAAGATTTGTCATTATGAAAAACTGAAGGATCATTTGAGCTAAATGATGTTATTTTGTCCTCATCTCAGAATTTCAGATGGCTACCATATTGAAATCATCGACTAAGGAATGTATCAGTAGATCCAAGTCACTAACATTATATACAGTATCATGAAAATCAGTCAGTCTTTATGGTATTTATGTTTCTAATTTAATTAAGTGTAGTATTAAATAAGAATTGAAATGAAATAGAATTGATTTTTTTTAGTTATTACCTGTAGTTAGGAATATTAGACTCACATTTGGGCACCAATATGCATATGGGTCTATTTTATTAAATATAAATAAAGTCTTATCTTTATTAATTCTTGAATTACAATTGCCAACATAGGACAAACAGGCTTTCTAAAACTAAGGTTAGGATCATATCCAGAGATCTCTATCTTCTGGGATGTTGGCAGTCACCCATATTATCCATCACAGGGCAGCCACCATGATGATGGATGCATCAGACACTTCTGGAACACTGGTAACCTCTACCAACAAAACAGTACAATAACCCAGAAGACAGCCATCTTCATATCCATTGTAGCTTGGACAGTAAACAATTCCCAGTATAATTGTGGTGCTATCTGTTTATGCACACAGGAAGTTCCAGTAGTACAGGGCTAAGAGATCTTTACTGTGTGCTGGAATGTGACAGAGTACACAAAGCAAGAACAGTAGTGAGAACAGGAGACTTGGTTTTTGACTGGGATGAAACCTTTGAACTGGATTTGGTCGATAATAGAGAGCTAGACTTGCTGATTTACTCATGGGATCCACAGTACAGACACAAGCTCTGTTATAAGGTATGTAATATATTTGCTATTACAGTATTGACATTTCATCACATATATCACTTATTTTATCCACACTAGTAAATTACCTACCAAAAATTACAGGAAGATCTAAAGTCATAAATATACATTAAAAATATTATAAAAATATACCCGAAGTCATGAAATACCTTAGCAGCATTACCATGGCAATGGTGTAATAACACACACATTCATGTTATTATTATCATCCCATAAGGTCCAATATCCCTTGACAGCTAATGATCACCAGCCAACCAATCAAGCTGCTAATAGTTTCTTGTTGGTATGCAGGTGGGTGGGATGTAAGTAGGCGTTAAATAATCGCTATACATTGGAAATATAGAGGTTATAACCATTTCTCAATGCCTACTTACTTCCCACCCATTCTGTAGAGTTATGAAAAATAGAATCAAGATAACATTTTGCAAACATAACCTGAATGTCCGTCAGAGCAAACTGGTAAACATCATGTTTAATGATAATGTGGCTTTGTTATTGCTACATTGCACTTGAATACAATGAATTAACTGTTCTGTCCAAAAGAAAGTTATTGGGTGTGAAGGGAAGGTGAGTTAATAAGTACATTATCAATTTGGAAATTAAAGATTGGCCCCATATAGGGCATATCCATTTCTTCATAAACATTTTTCAACTTCATTGATATTTCAGATAGTAATGTTTTCCATAACTGATCTTTCTCAAAAGTCCTTGCTTAAATGATGGAGCCAGGTGTGTTTTTTTTCTTTTTCTTAATGTATTTGAATTATTCACTGAAATCTGATAATACTTATTAGACAGTGGGTAGAAATATGGCTCCAACTACTCTTTAAAAGGGAAAGATGGATGTAAAGTGTTTAAGGTAATGACAGTATACAATAATAGTAAGACTGTATCAAATGTACGTATGCCGAGGAAGTTGAGAGTGAAATGTGGCAGATTAGTGCTGAAATATTGATTTTTCTGCCCTCCAGGGCTCAGTTCATTTAGCGTCTCTGCTTCGAGAGTCACCTATCCATCAGCTGGCGCTTAAGATTGAACCACGGGGTACCCTTTATCTACGACTTAGGCACACAGATCCTAGTATAACCTTCAAGAGACGAGGCATGAAAGGACACCATATATTAGGTAAATGTATATATTAATGATATGGATTATGTACTTGCTTGTGAAACAGTTCATACAGATGATAATACTAATTGTGTAATTTTTCCCATCTTGTAGTAACATCTTCAAACCCAGATATTTTTCTTAGCACTTTTTTCTCACATAACCTCAATTTTTGTTGTTCTGCCAGAGTGAGAAACCAAGTTTTACACATGCATAAAAGAGTGAACGTGTTTTCATGTTATGTTGTGTGTCACTAGCCCAGTATTTAATTCCTGCTTGATTTTCTTTGTAAGACTTGAGGTTCTCACAGCG
>NW_019059725.1:44450-54694 GCF_000696155.1 Zootermopsis nevadensis | reverse complement strand
TCTGTCTAATCTATGAATAAAATGTAAATTAATGTATTGAATCTCATTCTTTTCTAATTCTTTGCAATAGATATGCTTCTGTCAGACTCCATTCATTCACTAATTAATATACAGCGCGCCTAATACATTTTTTTACTAATTTTTTCCTTGTATTTTTAAGGGGCTGCTGATTAAGTCACTTAAGTGCTTTTAACATTTTCTTCAGTCATCTCTTGAAGTCAAAAACATCAAGGTGAAATTATATTTGTGTTATATTCTCTAGTCTTCTATACTATAATAACTGAACTCAACTGCGTAAAAATTAATAAGCAAGTCTGAAGAATTTATTCATATAAAAAATTGCTAAAATACAGTTAATTTATGCTAATAATTTAATACATGCAGTTTAAAATGTAATAAAATCAATTTTGCCAACTAATAAATTGATTTATGTATCAGTTCATCTGATGCCCATACTGCTAATGTTTCATATTTGGGAGTTTAGCTGGGACTGGTAAAGTACAGTTCATTAAACCCCAATCTAAGAAATAATTTATGTTTTCTTTGTCTCATACATATATTAAAAATTCAAATAGAGTAAGTATCATTGCTGTGCAGTCCCTGAAAATTTACATAAGATAAATATTATGATACATTATGCTTAATATAATATAATTAGTTACCTGCATGAAACCGAGCTACATGTGTACTGGATGGTATTATGTAATATTTGCTGATGGATTTATCAAGATTTCTTACTGTTTTTGTTTTTAATCTAATTAACGTTTCCGTCTTGAACACATGAATAAATGGCCACGTCTCTGCATTGAACCATATAAATGTCATATTCTAACTTACACCCTCCCACACCAGACTTCCAAATGTTAATATATATAAGTATGAAATATTATATGAAACGTAATATATTCCTGTGCATAAATTTTGTTGGGATGACAATTTTAAATGCAGCCAAAGAGATGATCAAGTCATAAAATATTAAATGTCTGCATGTATATGATAATACAGTATTAGAATATTGAATACAATATTATTAGTTGCAAACTTTTGAGGACTAAAAGAATGTGGAAACAGATTTTATCCTACAAAGTTAACAGTTCTACAATCCAAAACTTGGTTTTCCTCTAACTCATCTTCCGCTACAGTAGTCAGTATATCAAGACTATTGACAGAAATATGTAGTATGATTAAGTGAGGGGCATGCTAATACAAAATGGTGCTAAATTAACCAAGAGCATTTGCCTAGTATTGTAATGAAGTATGTACATCTTGTTTTATGTATTGTGAGTGCTGATATTTCAAAGAATATATGTGATTTATAGTATAATTATTCTTCACTTCCATCATTGAGTCATATTTAACATCATTTAAAAATAAATTACTTTATACTCGCTGGTAATTATAAAACCTCGATTTTTGTTATAAATATATTTATATCATAATGGACTTGTTTAAAAAATACGTAAACTTGTACATTAACACTGACTGCAGAAAGGGCTTCAGAAATGCACTTGCCCAGTCTCCACTCAATATTAAAAGAATGTTATGGACTCACTACCTGACCTTAGAACATGGTAGTCTACACCTATCAGCCATTTTATATGAAAACAACCATTTTGTCATACCTTAAGTTTTAGATTGTTTCTAACACAGGTTTTAAAATAAAACATTTATTTGTTTATTTGCAAAGTACTGATTATAGTAGAAAAAAACTTGATTTAAGAAAAAAATATAATAAGTGTCATAAAAAATATTTCAGGTGTTTTAAAACAAACATGCATACACACCACTCATAATTTAAAACTGTTATATACCTTTTGATTTTATTTAGCTATTGTTCCCATAATTCAGATGTGATCCCAAAAGGGTAACAATTTCTGCTAGACCAATTTTATGAGTACCCTTTTTCAATTTTATGTATCCATAACTTTGAAATAAATTTATATTTGAAAATTAGTTTTCATTTACAAAACAGAACTTCTAATATGATGTTGGAAATAAAGAATAATTTCAAGACCAATGTGTAAAAGTATATGATGTGTGTGAGTGTATTAAGAATGTAATTTTTTTTTTCTGTTGCGTTCATTATCAGAAGACAAGGCCACTTCTGGTAAAACAATTTCTTACTTCCAAGTGAAAAGGTCTACATGTGTTCATGTATGTAAGATGAGGCACAAGATCTTATTTAGAGAATAATTTGCGGAATGTGTGTTATAATCAAAATATGAACAGAATACAGTAATTAATATTGCACTTTATCGTATGGACAAGGTACATCTACTTGTTTTTATTTGCGTTGAAGAGAGTGGATGACAAATCACGTGTTGAAAACATATGCTAATGTAGGCTAACGAGACATTCATATGTAATAAACACGAAAGTTATAGTGAATGGTGTAAATGTTTTCGCACCACAAAAAAAACTTCGTTCATTTTTATCACTGCCCTAAATTAGAGCTTTAAAAGATGACATTCCAAGGACAGAAGCAGAGTAAGAAAATGAAGATTCAGCTCTTTAAGGACTAGAACATTTTTAAAAGAATTGTGTATCTGATTTTTTGCACTACGTTTAGTGTTGATGGAATATGTGTTTTAAAATGAGCAAGCATTTTACAGTATACTAGCTGCATAGGAATTATTGGAGTTGATGCAAATGTAGTCAAAAGAAGGCAGCTTCAATGTAAAAATTGTATGTTTATATCTGACTCTATTAACCAAAAAAAGAAAACGCAAAAAAAGGCATCAGCTTTTAATTCGTTTGGTGAGAAGTGGAACTTTTGACCTATCATTGATTGATGCTGTCGTAACGCAGTCTGAGCCCACAAACTGCAGAGAATTGTATAACTTTCATGACGTAGATTATAATTCTATTGTTCATGGTTAGGTTACATTGAAGTGAACTACAATATAATCAAATGTTTGGTTTTATGAAGGACCTTGGTTGTCTGTGTGCGTTACTGGAACAGATTTCATAATCTTTATTGTAGGAATGTGCTGCCAATTTGTTAACATTGAGCTTATTCCAACAAAATATATTTTCCAATACAGCAATTACTCATACATATCGTACAAGACGAGCTACAGTTTGTTCGGTATAGTGTCTCAACCGTATTTACAGGTCCCCTCCACATTTTGGCATTTGTGCGGACGGGCGATATGTATCAACTTTTGAACGTATTGATATTTCAGTATTGGTGTATCGCCTGTATCGTTTTATATTTTCTGTGCTGATAACGGAGGGTTCGGATAACTAGCCAAAAATTAACGAGGGGCTCGTGAGCACCTCTGAGGCCCCTGCCTGAGGTTTAAATACCCTGCTACAATGTTACCAACCAGATTTTGAGTCCATAGTTTAATGATTTAGTGGTATGCTTCTGTAATGCATGGCCAGTTGAACCACATGCATTACTGGCAAAGGTTAAAATCACTTGATAATCGTGTCCTTATGTGATAAATGTATCTTTATAATTAAAACCACTTGACTCTGATTATCAAGTTAGTAATTACTTAGGTTTAATAAATTAAATTATTTGTCACTGTTTTATAACTGAGAACAAAATCAACAGTAAAATATTTTGTTCCAGTTTTTATTTTGACTTTGGTTGAATTTACTTCTAGATCAGGATATGTCATTGCTGATACGAGACCTTAAATTCTTTCTTTCTTTCTTTTTATGCATAATTTCAAGAGTAAAGGGGTACCAAGCATTTCCCATTTCTGTTGGGGTTATGAAATGATACTAATCACACTGAAAATGGTGGCATCATAATTACTGTGTGTTTATAGCACAACAATTCAGCCATATATGCCACAAATTAGAAGTTGTAGATTCTTCTAGGTCGTGTTATTTTTAATTTAAAATTGTTTAAATTAATTTTAATAGATTAATTTTTAGCAAACACATCGCAGTGTAATGTGCAGTCTTTTGCCTTAAGTATGAGAATTTTGTTCATTTATGTTAATGTAATTAAATTATATATTATCCAGCTTTTTATTCTTTTAATTGTCGATCTAAATTTAAGAAATAGTATGTATATTAGCACATAAAAGTATGAAATGAAAATCTTCACTATATTCATCCATGCAAAAATCTTAAAAACACGAATATCGTTAAAAACGTTCCAGGTGTATCTCATCACACTGAGGTTAACTATCCACTTTGGTTGGCGTTTTGTGGGCCCAGACATTTTAAGATGAAGTGTCATACGGTGAATGGTCTGTATTCCTATAGGTACTTGGTCACAATCGGAACAGAAATCAAAAGTTGGATATACTGTCCTAATGGATTATGATTGAGTTGGTATTTACATATGTGCAGCAAAATCTTCTGTTTCCAGAATAGAAACATCTATGAGATGTGGTGTCTTCACTTGTGTAAGTGTTATTAACTGTAGTCATCACAGATTTGTATGTGAAGCTTTCGATGTGCATGTTATTATTTGTTTTTGTTTCATTTTGTGTGTCGCTGATATCAAAAAAAAAATTTCTTCATATGCACAATGATAATAACACAAAGTTACAAAGAAAATTGTAAAATATTCTACTGTTTGTTTGTTGTAATAATTGTAGTACCATATGGAAATGAATGAACATGGTGTAACTTGATAACAGGTGTCATCAAAATCCATGATTAATTCCTAATTTAATGTTATAAAGCTTTATTAACATTATGTGCACATATCATGAGTAGAGAATTTATGTGATCATTTGGGATGAGGAATAATATTAACTGTGTACTATTTAGTGGCGTATATTAGGTCTCAACTGAAACCCCTTGGCAGTTTAAAGCCTCTGATTGTGCATGGTGTGCATCGCTGTAAAATTATGTATAGATTATTTTGTTGTACCATAGTTCTGTCACATGTGCACATTACCCTGGCCACTGTAATATGCACACATCTTACAGATGATTTCATAGAAACTGTTGAACAATGAAATGTATATTCTTTAGGGGAACAAATTATTGTAAAAATGATAAACATCAGATTTTTATTATTACAATAAGAAGGAACTGAAAATTAGAATATTTGTGTTTTGACCTTGGTAAAAAAAAAATATTTTTCTTTAATTAAGGTGAGCAGTCTTTAACATGCTCGTGTTTGTCCATTTCACATGTGCTTTATAAGCGTTTTGTCCATCTGCTTATGTGACCACTAATCCGTGAGTTGCTTCCATGTGAATATGCTAAAACAGATGTTTTTCATTTGGAAATCATGTTTTTAGGGATTATTTTTATATTTTATTATCTTTCCTAAGTGTGAAAAGCAAAAATGATAAAATCTAACTGCCAATGGGTTAAAAAAATACAAGGAAACTGTTTAATTTGTTGGACTTAATTTATCTTGGTTTGGTATTTTAATTGTACCAACATCTGTAAGAAGTAACGTGGCTATGGAAGTCAAATAGGGATCACTTGTCACTAATCTTCATAAGATTCTGTATAAGTTGCTCACTTAAATTTTCTTGGAGGTGGGATTCATGTGTAATATATTTAAAAGATTTGAATCAGATACATTAATCATGTAGGTTGTGCATTTTAATTGAAAACATTTATGCTGTTGTCATCTTCAATATAATTAGTACAGATTCTTATGGAGGTTAGAAGCATATTGCAGCTTTCATGACTGTTGATTAATGATTCCGAAACAGTTGTTCGCCTATACTTAATTAGTCTGTATATTTGGATAAATATGCTCTGGTCTGTGCCATTTTCTACTTTCTTATGTATCCTTCTAAGTTGTATATGTGACGAAGGGAAAACGCTACTTCAGAATAGAAAGGATGTACTAATTATATTGTTGTATAGGTGAAAAATACTATAGATATTGTACAGAAATATGGTGATGCATAGTTGTTATAATGACATAAATGCATTTAAAATGAATGGCTGTTCATGATTGAAAATATTAAATTTATTATCATAACCAAAACATTAAATTTGAGTCGTGCGCTCCCAAATAAAGTAGTTCCACAGCTCGTAATCATACTGTCAGTTATCTGTATAATTTTTATGGAAGAAAAGAATGCCATAAACAGAAGATATATTTATATCAGAATTTTGTTAAGTGCTGTGTCTCAATTTGTTCTTCGTATCCACAAACTGTCAAAAACAGTATTTTTATTTGCCTCGCACATTACACGATCAATTCGTGAACAGCCCAAATTATCTCTATATTATTACATTACTAGATTTGTTACATTAAACAAAGAAAATATAATGTTGATTATAATCAATATTATAATCAAAATTAAATTTACTTGAATGTGGTGGAAGCTGATAGTCCATGTTATAAATAAATAAAGAAACTGCCGCTAACATCCTTTTCATGGAGGGAAGTAAAGTGATATGTAAAAAGCCATTGTACTTGTTAACATAATGAATTTTACCTTCCCTGACTTAAGTGTTTATTGGTACCGTATCTGATATTATGTATTAATTTAATTTCCTCCCTTGCAGATGTTTCTGTATTTTCAACACTACACTTCCATAAAGATATAAGCTTACATCAAGACAAGCAGGGCATTAGCCTTAGAATTTGATCCCGTGAAATCTCTTTTTGGATTTTATCCTGCTCTTGGTGTGCATAATGTTCTACTTCCAGACCATAGGCAGTGAGTTTCAGTCAATACAGGCCCCCACTTATATATTATTCTAAAAGGATGAAATTCTCCTACAAGTAATGAATCTCCTCTTCATAGATCACAGACCTGCAAGATTTGGTAAGTAACATATTCACTCATAGACAAATTTGGTAAAGAACGTTATATTTATATTGTGGCACATGGGCAAGAAAATAAAATGGTGAGATAAAATAGTTAATTACGTAATGAATGTCTTAATTTATACAAGCCACTTAAAATCGTCAGGATAGAGAACTGTGGGTTGTATCTGTAGTTAGATAATGATGAAAAATACATACAAAATTTTTATGGGGAAATATCTCAAAAAATACTAACTCAAAAGAGTTGAAAGATAACAGGAAGTTGTACCAAACAGAAGTAGGTTCTGGTCGTCATGCCTGCATGACTTGCTGTTATCTAAAAGGCCCGAGTTCGAAATCAGGTAGGTGCTTTCAGATTTTCCTCTTCGTTATTAGGCACTGAACGTTTCCCTGTTAGAAACTATCCGAGGCGTCAAGTTGGCAGCTCATCTCCATCCATCTAGTGCGGAAGTTATGAATTTATAATTGTCTGATGATCTTTCACTGATCATTATTTGCATTTATTAGATATGGCGGTTCTCTCATTAGAACTTCTGCTTCATGTTCGTCACGTTCTATGTTTGAATACTGGTGTGGAGGGCAGTTACAACTATGTAAGTTTTTGTGGTTTTCTTCAACCGCGCAGGCAAATTTCACAGTTCACGAAGATAGACCTTGGCCGCTTTCTCGCATGTGCTAAAAATCAATGTCGTTTGAAAAAAAAATCAAATTTGAATTTGTCGTGTTTTTATGATGAAAATTATATTTTACTACAACATTAAATAATTAAACGCAGGAGTTAAATACTGCTTTAACCTCAGAAGTTGGAACAAAAGTCGCGTGGTTTGTACTCCTGCTTTGCTTGTAGGAGGTCTGGGATTCAAATCTCGGGCCGGAGATCGGTGTGCTGACTGAAGTTTTCCTCAGTTCCTCCAGGTAAATGCCGGAATAGTACATTAAATTTTGCCCCTTTCCAATTCATTATTCACTATCATCTTCTCATTTGACGACTGAGCTACAGAATGCGTTGTTAAACGATAAATGTGATTGGTTTTATTGTTAAGGACAGGGCATTCAGTGATTGTCCTATAACATTGATTTTATTTTTTGAAATCAACGGAAAAGATCGCTTTCAGGGCAAATGTGTGTTATCCAAAACTAAGAATTTGCCGCCCCGATAAAATCTTCATTTATGCGCCGGCTCTGTTACGATTTCATTATATCCGAAATGCCGAAGGCATTGTGCGCAAATACTCCTATTAATATTAGTACTATTTCTGAGATAATGGTTCGGTTTTCATACCAACATTCTCAGAAGTGTGGTTCGTATTTTTGTAAGAGTTTACTATATATGTTAAATGTGGTGCTTTAATAGCCCTTTGGCATGGAAAGTTATTCTTTATTTCGAAAAACCTGTGAATAAGCCGCGGAATATTGCTGTTCCAAAGTAGGTGAAATGGTTAGTCTTTACATCAAAGATCCTTTGCATGTAGGGATATCACCCTACCCCCAAAAAAACATAGATCGTGGTTAGGCAGACTTTGTGCCGGGAAGAGTATTTTAATCGTTTTAAAAAGAACTTGTATTTGTGATCCATTGAAACTAGAACAATATGAATTATGTACGTTATAGAACAGTGCTGATAAGTACTCATAAACATTCATAGGTACATATTCATACGCGTTGTAATCAGTTAGCAACTGATGCCGTAGCCATAGACACCGAAGCCGCCATCAGTCAACAACAAAGAAGGTGAATATTTCTTCACGTCTATTTTTTCCCCATAATGTGTGGTTTAAGCATGCTTCCGCGTTTGTGTGTCTACGCTGTCGTGTTCGTCACGTGTATCTGTGTGGTAATTATGTGTGATTGATGTTAACCTCTTCAGTTTATGAAGGTATACAGAAGAACCACTGTGCGATGTAATACCAAGATGGCGATGTTGTTTTAGTAACTGGCATTGTTTTTATACGAATTTCCTTCGTATCGCCTACGATTTTCGTTTTGGATGTTTATGTATCAAGGTGATGTGATAGTTTATATAAAAACATTCTGGGTGCAAAGAAGGTGACCATCGCATTGGCACGAAAGGGGAGAGGTAAGTATCCGAACTTCGTCTGGGGCGAACACTATTGACGTTTCTCGCAATTATATATATGTAATGTAATTTGTCTATAACAATGTGGCTGTTACATGCGTTATGTGTAATTTCGCAAGGCCTAGTTTCCAAAAATATAAGTGGTATTCAGTTGAAAGGTTATGTTATAGCAATGGTACCATGTACAGTTTGGTTTCTTTTGTAAAATCTTACTAGATATCAAGTTTATTCGTAAAGGAAAATGTTTAGTGTGGTGCTTCATAATTTGTGTGCTTTACCAAAATTATTATGGTGATGAAATAAGGACAGTGAAATATAAGGGTCATGTAGCATGGACTGAAGAGGTGGGAGTTGTATTTTTGCTAGCAACCAGATAGGTTGAAAGGTCTTTATAAAGTCTTAGCTGTAAATGGGAGGATAATATCATTTGTACTTTTCTTATCATTCTTCACCATCTATATAATTACAGGAAAGGAGGATGCGTAATTGAACATGTAGATGGAATTTAGTTAAGTTATATGTCTTGTGCAGGGATTATGGTGGTATGGACATACAAAATGTAGGATGGGGCAAAGATAGCCAGAACAACTAACATGGGCCATGAATGAGGTAGGCCATAAACAGGATGAAGATGACTGTAATCTGGGGTGTTGCGCCCTGTAGTCTGCTGCCTCTGTCATCATAGTGATGAATATATTTCTACTAGATTGCATGGTACATTTACCCAGAAGATAGCCATTTTCATGCATGGTTCTGTGTGAACTTGAAATCTCATGTAAGTATGGAGTTTAGATTATTGTTTTTCAGGTTATGGTGCCATGTAAACTGGTAGGTAATTAATAACAGTTTAGAGTTACATTTGTAACAATCTAGTACTCATTACCCAGTAGACCATGATCTAAGTTTTTACTGCTGTGAAAACTGAAATCTTATAAATATAAAGTGATGAGAAAGAATTTTATTTGCATTGATGGAAAGAAAAAATTTAAGGTAGTGTGATCTGGAATTGTTGATAGTTGTGGGGTATGATGAGAATGAGGAATGGTTAGAAATGGGAAAATACAAAATAATATTACAAGGCTTTCTTTTCTTTAGTAATAGTGAACTTATTTTGAACTGTACATTAAAGAATGTTGATTTTAAGTTGAGTATTTTGCTTCATAGGGAGTGAGTGGTGGTTGGGAAGGGGAGAGAGATAGGAAGAAATCATCTTTTGAAGTTTCTTGTGGCAAGAATTATTGAATGATGATGTTTGTTAAAGTTCTGATGGGGTTAAGCAGTTTTACAGTTATAGATATATGTAGTGGAGTTTGTTATGAAAGGAAGCTGGGAGAGTCGAATATTTGGACTTGGATTGGATGGAAAACTGTGCATGCGTATCAGTATACCTGTATACTCGGTTGTTGTTATCTGTTAGTTCGTTCAGTTATCCACACACATTAACCTAAC
>NW_019059725.1:24327-35858 GCF_000696155.1 Zootermopsis nevadensis | reverse complement strand
TCCCCCTCTGAAACATTGTAGCCATCAGGTTGAGTCACACCAATTTTAACTTATCACTTTTCCCCTACCTGTACTTTAGAGTATGAAGTCTGGCCGCTGCCTTTCTCCCTATCGTTACAAATCCCCTTCTCGTATAGCTGGCCTGTTTCTTTGTGATGATTTCCCATGCAGTCTCAAAATTACAAAATTGCATGATGCATACTTTTTGTGGGTTTGTAGGTGATCAAAAGGACTGTGCTTTGTCAGTACATAAGCTGTGCGTTGAAACGTGAAGGTTTTAACGTTTGTATTCTTTTGCTGTCGAATCTTAAAATGTGATGCACTTACAAGGTTTATTTCTGAATATAGAATAGGGTTTTTATTCTTCACCTATTCTTTCATTTATTTCACATTGCTTCCATGCTGGTGGTTGATGGTAGGACTTGAGTGGTATGATGTTTGTACCAAGTTTCACAAAAATCTGTTAGTGGTTCAGAAGTCAGTAGGAAAAGTATAGACATGGGCTAACACAAGAACATGATTTGTGAACCTTGCCTTTAAGTAATTAATGGGAATTAGGTTAAGAAATAAGATATGAAGTTTTCAGCACAGATGAACACTTCACTACTTTTGATGTATTTGAATACATTACTGATTTGTTGGAATGTTGAATGTTTGGGTGCCTGTTTACTTTTTGGAAGCCAGGAGAATGAACGTATCAATAAAATTTCCATTTGGACAATCTGTATTCATGTCAGCTGTTACTAGTGGCCTCATACAATTACTACACCTCCGTATCAAGGTTTGTGTGAACTTTATTTACACGTACGAGATGCAGTCATAATGAAAGTTACGATTTTTTGATGCTCAGTAAGATGGGTTTAAGTCAATACAAATTAAGTCTCATTTAATCCCTTCTTATGGAGCATCAAAGAATTCTGATGAATACAGAAAAGCTTTGATATATGCTCATTAATAAAGTATTCATTTGGAATTTTTACAATAAATACTGTTTCCGAGAAACAATATTAGTCTTATCCAGCTTTGGATATGTACATGGGCACCCATTATTTTGTACATAAAGTACACGACAAATATGAAGGACAATGTCTTATGGTCGTACAACAGTGTATGAGATTTAGATTTTTACAGTGGTGAGGATGATGTTTTTCTGGGTTTTGGTGTCATGTAGACTTGCCGGTAGACGGCATCTACCAACACATAGCAGAGTCTGTTTTCTCATTTTGCGGTACATCACAGGGTAAAAAAAGTAAAGCAACAACATCCCAGAAGACTCATTTGTTTCACTTGAATTATTTTTTGAATACTGAACTTACTGTTTTAATTCCTTTCATTGTTTTGGGAAAGTACCGGTAGATGACACCACAGATATCTTTGATATGTCACAATATTTTACCCGCACATTTATTGCTTTCGTCTCTCTGATGATGACACATTTGTATATCTTCTTGATTGCAGTCAGAAGGAGAGGAACTGACAGTGGCGGGCTTGTTGCCATGGCAACGGCACAGCCATCATTCAATATGGCTGCTGCAGCATCCGCAGCAGTGGCAACAACAGCGACAACAGTTTCACCTTCTGATTTGGTGGGAGGAGGGATTGGAGGAGGAGGAGGCAATGGTGGGGGAGGTGGGAATCAACAGGGGCAGCAGGGAGTCAGTCCAACAGCGACTGTCACAGTTGTCACCAGCCCTCCAAGTCAGCAGCAAACCCCTCAGCAAATTGTGTCTGCAAATACGGTCTCCATCACTGCAGTGACGCATCAGACTCTCCAGCAGGTGAGAGAGACGATAAAGCAACACGGTAACTTTAAATTTACTGCTTGTGAAAAGCTCACGAGTATGTAAAATGCATTCTTATTCACCACATACAAGGGAATCTGTGTAATATTTTGTTAATTTTATATGTAAGATATATCATCCATCATATTCAATTGGAGGTATGTGGATTAAAAATTAGTGTAATGAAATCTCTCTCATAAAATCTCACTTGAAACATTGATAATGAGTGGCATCTTCCCAAATATAGTACTGAGGTTTAAGGAGGACATTCGGTTAATATGTTATAATCAGAATCAATAATTCACCCATCCAGTATGTATCCATGACGTAATTATAGTGAGTGATGCTGGGTTATTCGAAAGTGTTCTTACCTGGCTGCGAAGTAAAATTTGAAGCTTCTAATAGACTTGGAGTTACTGCTTTAAGATGTGTAACTGTCGGCTTTATGTTGAAATGTTGATTTGAACCTTTTATCACATGCATGGCAGCTGAATCGTGCATAAGCTGTGATGCACAGACAGTAGAGGTTAAGGGTATAAGGGGTTTCTTAAAATGGTGATAATGGCTAATCTAAAACATAATTTTTATGGGGAAATACATATTGCAACAAAAAGGAAGTGGCAGAATAGAAAAATTATTAGTTCGGAATATAAGAATTCTACCGCGCAGTCACAAGAGGACTAGTTTTACAGGCTACCAGACTGTTTTAACATTTTAAATAAAATTTTAGAAAATAATCATTCTAGATTGTAATGACAGAACATGTGTTCCTGGATGAATCCTGTTAGCAGCTGCTGGAAAATGCATATAAGAAAGAAATGCAAGAATAAATTAAGAAAGCTAAATGCATATATTTCTTTGAAAATGGTTCTCTTCTTGGTTGCAGTGCCGTGTGGTCTGGTAGAAGTTTACCAACGCTTCAGGGGCCCTTGCTGCCTCTGAATCGTCATTAAACTTCTACCAGACCACATGGCGCTGCAACCCAGAAGACAGCGAAATTCAAGCTTCAGAAATTCATGGGATATATTTTTTGTGAAAAAGAATCTGTAAGAATCATTAATCGTCAGGTATCTTTGGATTCTATTGTAAGGAGATTTTACTGGTATATTGTGCATCATAATTTATCGTTGATGCAGAAGCCTGTTTTTCATGTCATATACTTGTCTGTCTAATAGAATAGGTTTTGAGGTAACTCAGTCCATTATGATATGTTGTAACGTGAAGGTGAAGTCTTAACGATGCTGTTTCTCCCTGAGGCCTCAGATGTACATGTATTGATTTTTTGTTCATCAGTAATGGTGTATTGATGCATTAGAGTAAGGTATAGTTGTAGGGGTAAAAATCCTTGTTTACTATTGATTGCGCTTATCTAAAACTGATAAGCCGCTACTACAGAATTGATGAGCAAGAATGGATGTGTTTGAATTCATAGATAATGAAATTTTAATAAAACTTCTGTTTAAAAGCCCCCCCCCCCCCAAAAAAAAAAGAAGAGAAAGTATTGTGTATATAAAATTAATAATGTGGAAGTTCTGTTTGCCCATTTATTGACATGTTTCATCTCTGTTACTACTTAATGAACTTCGTAATTACGGATTTATATCTGCAATAAATTTCATCAAGATCAGGGCGATGTATGCGAAATGGACTTCAAAAATAATTTTGCTCCATTGTAGCTGGGGTAGCTCAGTCAGTATAGTGACTGATTACAGACTGGACGACCAGGGTCCAATCCCCGCCAGGGGCAGAGGATTTTTCCTTTAGGGCCCACCCAGCTCCCTATACAATGGGTATCGTGGTCCTTTCCCGGGGTTATATATGGGGCGTGAATATACTTTTACAAATGTGGTGTATATTTTGGAGAATATTGTACAAATTTCTTGAATTACCAAGTAATTCACATTTAATGTTGATTACTAACACTCACATATCAAATATTACGAACGTTCGTAGAATAGCAGCAAAGTTTGCCCAACTCTACCTCTTGATTAGTTTACGGATTTATTGTAATGCAGGATAACTGATTTCTTTGTATTTATGTTCAAAATTCATTACTCTGGTAACTTGCCCACCAACGTGACTGAAATGCACATGTCAAGGTTAGGTAAAAAAATTCAAGGATTTATTTTTTACATTATGTTGTAAAAATTGTGCCAGCATTATATGTTTCTTACCACATTATTTATGCAACTTTCAGTTTATGGAGCTTGGAAGATAAGGGGTTTATTTTATGCAGTTTGTTAAAATATTCTACAAGGACAGGTTCTTAATTACTTTTAATAGAAATGATGCTGAGTTTTTACTGTAGAATCCATCACGAAACTGTTTCCTTCAAGTCCGTGGATGGGCTTCACCCTCCCTTACCACATTACTCTAATTTACCAGTACGTGTTTATGTTAACAAATTGTTCATAGCCTCTGTGAAGTCTTTTTTACAGAGAACCATCTTGAAACATTGTAATGTATTCTGTAATCTTATGAATTTCTTTTTAATGTTAGAACGGTAGTGTGGACGGTTCATTGGACAGCCCAAGTGATTCGTCCAATGGTGGTGGCACTTCAAACGGATCTACGGCACAAGTGACGGCTCAAGTAGTTGTGAGTAGTGAAACTGTACCGGTGAATGCTGGAAGTTCAGAACAGAACGGATCTACAGGAGCAAATCAGACCGCTGCTGGAGCTTCAACTATTGTGGGATCTCCGCACTATATCACAGTCACAGGTACTTCAGACATATTTTTACAGTGTAGGATAGTCAGATTCTTAATGAAATAATGCCCCATTATATATGTTGGGTGCCTCGTAAGAACAGCTCAAGTCAAGTGTGAACTCTTCTTACTGAACGTAATATACAAGTGTATAGATTGGTCCCTGTTATTGAAACTGTTGAATTTGTGTCAGTTGTGTTTGCCTGTGATGTTGGTAAACATGAAAACTGATGTACTAAGATCCAGATGGAATGTGATTTCTTGTTGTTAAGTGTCAGGTTCAGATGACACTCAAATCATAAGTAATCAGACTTAAAGGAAGTTTATCTCTTGTGTAGGTGTTTACAAATTTTGAATTGTCTCGCAGAAGTTATGTTAATTGTAAGTGGCACTTTGCCTGCTATGATTTTTTTTTTCTGTTCATATACCCTAAAAGTTCTTGAAATGAAGTATATAGTATTCGGGCGTCACACCACAAAATAATTCAGTTACAACCACTTTAATTCTTTCTTCAAACGATAGTATAAACAAAATTAATTACAATATCTGTAATTGTTTGCTTTTTATGTTACTTAATGAATTATAATATGTAAATAAACCTTAAAGAAATATGAAGGTGTGGATTGGATTTATCTGGCTCATTATAGGTGCCATTTGTGTGCTGTTGTAAACAAGGTAAATAAACCTTTGAGTTCCATAAAACGCATGATATTTATTGACCAGCAGAGTAACTGTTAGCTTCTTAAGAAGGTCTTTGCTCCATTGAAATAGTTGATCGTACTTGGTAGACTTCAGATATTATATAGTGTAATATTATGAATTTTAGAATTGTGAATTTGGAAAAGATAGGAGTTTTAAAAACTTAACAGCATTCGTCTAGTGATACTAAGGAAATATGTAAGAGACTCTTAGCTGAACCAATCCCATGCATAGGATTCAAATTGAATGTGTTCTGGATACAAAGCAGGGTGTTTTATACTCCACTGCAATGTTCGGTTTGATGCGTACAAATTTGCTCTGTTTCTAATACTTCATTTAAGTGATTTGTCATTATTTTTAAAATCTTATTTTGGGAAGAAACATATCAGGTTGTACTGATACCGTTCAGTGTATAGAAATAAAAGTCATATTTTGGCTTGTTTATCCCATGTTGAGTCCTCAAATAAAATTGTGTTTATTCCATAGATACTTCATTGAAATTAATAGGTGTAGTTACATTTTAATTCCCCAATATTTTTCTTTTTGTAATTTCAGACCTAAAGTTGAACTTTATGCATAACTTGTAGCTGCGTGGTAGCGCGCAAATCAAAAACTCTAGGTAGTGACTGCATGCGACGGATGGGTTTCTATAATACCAGTATTAATAGGCTGGACCAGTTTTCATTATATTACAGGGGAAAATTAATTTCTGTAATTTTTAACTATGTCAGTGTTCTGTGCCCTGCTTTTGGCGACTTTGTTTCTGCGCGTACAAATTGGCTTGGTCGACAATTATCTAAGCAAGGTTATGAAATATTCTAAGTACTAAGGTAATGTGAGTATCAGATGAGTCTGAAATGTGTTAATTTTCTTCTTTTGATGTATATATCATATCAGAATCAGTGTCGTTCACGGTTTCTGGAACCTGCTCCTCTGTTGGTGCTCGTGACTGTTTTACTTACGTCACTGTACTTCTTACCTACATAAAGACTGTTGTACACCAATACCAGCTGTGAACATTACAGTACCAAGACAATTATCATTACTCAGATGTGAATTGACGTATTACTACATATATTATTGTTATCAGTGACTGAACAGTCCTTGAATTATGTCTCCTCACACATGAGAGGTTTTTTAATTTTTCGACGTAAATACGTCTATATTGAAGGGTCATTCCACAAAAAATTGTTACGAAAATGTGACAGAAAAATGTATAAGATGGTTACCTAGGAAATATCAACAATTTGTAAATATGGACTGACAACAATGGTCAGCTTGTATGCATTGTTATGTTACCTAGGAAATGTCATCTGTTTACTCAGCATTGTTGTGTTTCGTTATTGCCGCCAACAATCCTCTTTCGTTATTGTGGAAAGAGCTGAGTTGTGAATCGCTCGTACAAGAAGTGCGTCGTAGACTAGATAATTTTGTGCTGGTAAAAACGTTTTACAATATCACAGGTACTTATCTTATATAAGAATTATTAAGAAATCTATTGTTGCGTTAGTTTGTTGCGTTATACTATGTACAAGATGGATGACATTGAAGCTAAAAGACTCCATAACGCAGAATATATGAGACAGTACAGAAAACGTAAAAAAAAATAGAAGTATTAAATAATGAACCTAAAGTTCCCAAAAAATACGAAAAACTAATGCTGAACATATGAATGAATATATTGATGATTGTAAGAGACTTATTTTGAGTCATTTGAGAAATTATACAAAGATGTTTTCAGTTATGGCCACAGAAGATCCTAATTCAATGCCGATAATATTGACAGGAGATAACATTGATTTAAAGAAGGAGGAAAATCAAAGCTTTGTCACATTTATGGAGGAAACGTTTGGCTTAATGTTGATGTCAAATCCTCAATGTAGTACTACTACATCAAAATCTTGTATAGATATGTTGATACTCTAAAGTGCACAAATTTTATAACATATTTCAGCTACCACAGACCCATCTTAAGCGTAACTAATTCAAGGTAGGCAGTACTGTCTTACTCAAACTTTAATCAATTGTAAAGCATGTATAAAGCCACTATATAAACTCCTTACCGTATAGACGTATTTACGTCAAATTCTCCGGAACCGTAGTTCCACTATAACTTTTTGACTGAGCTATGGGGTTCGATTCATGGCGTGAATAGATGTCTCTTACCTCCCACATGTAGACTGGCTCAGGGATGTACTCATCCTCCTGTCCAGTGGGTTTACCTGAGGGTTAAAGCAGACGTGGCATGAAGCTGACCACTGAACTCTTGTGTCAGGCTCAGGAAAGAATGGAGCAATAGTTTCACTTTACTGTGCTTTCTGGATTATAAGAAGAAATGTTCCTGGAAAAGAGTTACATCTGGAAATGGAATATGTGTGGATCATTTTTAAAGATGTTCTTGGGGAGTCTTGAAATGCACGTAACAAACTGAAGGGGCAGAATATACTTGTAGCACTCATTTCTGGCAATTATTTTACATAGAAGTAAGTCACGTGTCTCAAGTGAAAATGTTGATTATGTCTTATTAAATGTGTCTGTTGTCATGTATATTGGCTTACACAGTTTTATTTTAGGGTTTTATTTCACGTATGTGGAGTAAAATGCACAATTATTTATGTGTATCAATTTGTAAGACCAGTTGTCGCTAAATTGCTGTGGTCAGCATCTGTTATTCTTCGTCGTGCTTATGTACGTAGTATTTCATGTATTTTTTGTAAACGAGTTTATCGTGAAGATTTGAGGTTCGTAAGGCGGTGAAGATGACAATGTTCTGGTTTGTGCTCCTCTTCTGAGTATCCATTTCATTTTGTGTAACGTAACTTTTATATTTGCAATTGTTTCTTGTTTTAATTTCATAACAGCATATTTGGATAGCACAGAATATTGCATAGTAACTTAGTTGTTCTTTATGAAATTTCTGTACTGGCTGTCTTGATCTAAGACATTTTTGTTTATTCTTTTTTTTCATACACTTATTTAGGGTGTCTACTGTAAGAGATAATTTTAAATTTCCAGGTTTTCAGGTAAAATATTTTGTATTCATTTGTCAGTTTTTTTAGAGTAAAAAAAATTATACTTTTATCGGTGTTCTTAAAAAAGTATTAAACACAGCTGGAGAATTGTGTGTTTAAAGGAATATTATTGTTTTCTTGTCTAGTGAAAGTTAAAAAATATGATTTTATTGTGGTTGTCTTCTTGGTTGTGACGCCACGTGGTTTAGTAGATGGTTAGCCATGTTCCTCCGAAATGTAGATTAACTGTCCTCGAGACCATTTGGCATCGTGACAAAGAAGACCATTTTAATTATATACCACGCCTGTTAGAAGGTATGGTAATGTAACCCTTAACGGTTGCTTTGTATCTGACACGTATTTTAATCAAATTTTTTGGTAGATGTTAAAATATTTTTAATAATAATAATGTGCTTCTCCTGAAATCCTGTACAGTCAGATTTCCATACCAGTAGGCACCCTACTTGCATTCTGGTCATAACTCTAGCACTATCGTCTTATTTTCATGCTTCCGCTTCTAGAAGGAAATGGCACTCGGTCATACACATCCCTCACCCCAGTTAACCCTACTGTAGGTAAGGATTATGCAATAACATTGTGATGTGGTGAGCAAAGGATCTGACGACTGGGGAGGGGGGGTTACAGAGTGTACTGGCATTGTGACGGTATTGTCTTACAAATAGTTTTCTTGTTTATGCAGTTGTTTTGAGAGCATGTGCAGAAATGATGAGTTTAAAATTCACCGTAAATGTGAGAGACTGCATTGATTTTAGTCACCTTGTTCCTGGGACATGTAAGACACTTGAGAGCCGCATATCCGATTAAGAATATCGTTAACAAATATTGCTTCATTCAAAACAGATATCCCGTCTCTGCCGATATCTCCCATTTAGGCTCTTTCCTTGAGGGTTCTTAACAGAAATGTTGTATACATTTCTTATTTCCATCATGCATGCTGCATGCCCTCCCAATCTCATCCATTAGTTGATGAGTAGAAATGATGGTCCTTCACCTGTTTCTTGGGTCCAGATGTTCTCTGATGCACTTTTTTTTCAGGCTCTCTCACAGGGAGGGAAACAAAATTTCATACTTTCGCAGAAGAATAGTTGAATCTTTTGTAATATATGAGTTCTTAAGTAGGACATCATTTAAATATAAAATATTTTGAGCTGAATTAATAGCGAGCATTTGACAGGTTTGATGTTATCTTGGTTTCATCAAGAATATAATTTCATTTGTGATAAGTTGCACCATGTGAAGATGAGATTTGCAATATAGTACTGATTGCTGCATTTATGAGGGCCCTTGTCTGGCCGAAGAAGGGGAGGAAGATCAGAATAGTGTGGGAAATGGAACAATGAACTCTGATGTTTTTAGTAATGGATGCAGTGCGAGAGTAGCTACAGTTCTGATGGAAACATTGACCTTTTATTACCATGAAACAGCTTCTGTATAGTTTTATTTTAAGATTTTTTTTACCATTGTTCCGTGAGACTATTATATATATTAATTATATCAGTTTACCTATAGGTTCAAAAAGGTGTCATGGTAAGGAATGATGTTTTATACTTGTGAGTATTATCTTGCCAGAATCTCAGAACTTAACCTGTGTCACTTAAAACTATCAGTAAAGTGTCCCTTGAACCTGTGGGTAGGTTTGATAAAGTTTATGGTACAGCTGAGACCTGAGGGTCACTATAGCAAGAAATCAGTAGAAGAAGATTCAAAAGACACTCCTTGAGAAAGAGAATATTTCTGATTATCTAATCCTCTCAGGCGTACAGCAGTTATTTTTAGTTTTATTATGTAACGATTTCTTTCAACTTGAATGATAGGAAATACATTTTATGTTATAGCTCTTCATTAAGTTGCACTTTCCATGAAATGCCGATTACCATTGGCATTATTTGTACCATATTGTATTTAGATTCATGTTTGACAGACTGGGATGAAATTTGATGAGGGTTGTTAAATATTATTGAATTGTAAAAGGTTAACTCTACTTGACTTCCCCCCTAAGCAGCCTGCTGGGTTGGCCTATCATCATCCGTTGCTATGGTAGCCACTTTCTTTTTTTGTTTAATGGCCTTGCCATTACATGTCTATATCTGCGTAAGCAGATTATAGCTAATTAGTGATATTGAAGAGGATCAATTTGTGAAGTGGTCAGAAATAATTGTCATGAAATGATAGTATAAGCCTAGAGGCATGTATACAAGACTGGCATAAAGCCTGCAGTTAATACATAATTCTTTCTGTATTTTATTAGACCACGTAATAGAATATTGATTGTCTACCAGTTGGAAGATTGAGTTTTGATTTCTAGCAGGAACAAATTTTTCTTTTTGTTGTCATGTCCAGACAGGCTCTAAGGCGTATCCGGCGTCCCGTCATTTGTGTATCAGAGACTTTTTTGCCGAGGTTAAGGGGACTAGAGTGAGAGACTGACCTTCGGCTTCCATCTAGTGCCGATGTTAATGTACGGAGCTATACCTCCACTCCGTCATACATATTCACAAACTTATAACTTCATTGTTCGGCACGAGCCATATCAAATGTTGGGTATTAACCAACGTCGTGTACATTGTAGTTGCCATCTTCAGGGTGAATGTGCGTTTTAAGAACCTTATATATGGAAGAGAGTAGGTGGCAAGGGATATTTTAATTGAAGGTCATTATTTCTTTTAATGTTGGATGTACTGGTAGTATTGTTTGTCACAGAAACTTTAAAATATCCCCCTGTTTATTTGTCTTTATTATGTCTGTGTATGCATCAGTACTTTTCGTTTTAGGAAGAAAGTAGTAGTAGGTATACTTACAAAGAAAGTTTTGTGATAATTTTAGGACATTTGTGATGAGACATTTGTATTAATTTTGTATTGGTATTTGGAGTAGACAAAATCAAATAATATACTAATGTGTTTAGCAACAGAAATTCAAGTTCCGATGATGTTGCTCTTCTGGGTCGACCATGTGGACTCGTAGGTAGATACCAGTGTTTCTCCAGAACATTGCTGATATCTGCCTACAAGTCTTCATGGTCTACCCAGAAGAGTAACATTGTTATCCTCACCGCCGTGAGAACCGCTAATCTCACATTGGTAATTTCTGTTAATATAAATAAACATATGTCTAAGCTGAATTTCCACATTACTTATTTGATACTGTGTTATATACAAATACTAATTTATTTTGCTACCAGAGTAATTTCTGTCTGCAAAGGCAGCAAATATGTTACTATAGTCTTGATTTTTCTCTCTGTTTCTCGCAGTTTCTGAAACAGACGCAGTGGGGTCAGACACAGGGGCTGCACAGGGGGTTCACCCCACGTA
>NW_019059725.1:0-24298 GCF_000696155.1 Zootermopsis nevadensis | reverse complement strand
CCAGGCCATATATGCTGCCACCAATGGACAGATGTAAGCATTATTGATGAGCAGAAGCACAGAAATCTTGTGAGATTTTGAGATCTCATGAGTTTTCACTGAAGTCATAGTTTGGATTGTGGTCTAGGTTGTGATGCCTTGTAGTCATCTGTGATTTGAAGGAACCTGCTGCCTTCATATTCAGGGTATAAATACTTGAATATGAATATTAGTACTATATAGAGGTACAGAATAGCAAGGAACCTTGTTTATAGCGCTCATTGTAATTATCTTGTATTTTTGCTGTGCAGGGCATACCCAGTGTACACAGTGGGCGAAACTGGGACAATGTACACCCCAGCATCTGGCCAGTACTACTCCGGGAACACCACCGCAGTTACATATAGTCAGGTAAAGTGTAACGCAACGTAAATCTGCTTCTAAGGTTGGTTCTGAGCAACATGGCAAGAGTAGTAATTTTTTTCAGTTTGTATGTGGGGACACCAAACGTCATGGTTGAGTGGTTAGCACTTCTTCATATTCAGGAGGTCCCAGGTTTAGATCTTGGCCTGGAGACTGGGCTATCCTGAAATTTTTCTTGTGATTTTTCCACAGTCCCTCTATCCTTCCAGAGAAAAGGATGGAAGGATCCTGTTCATATGGACCTGTCGTCAGACAGAACACCAAATAATAATAATAATAACTGTGAGACTAGTAATTCCATGTTTCAGGCAAAGAACTGAAGATGGTAACTGCAACATTTGCTGAAACATAATTTTTAACATTTGATGTTGCTCATCCCCAACAGACAAAGTTATACATTGAAATCAAGCGGCGAAAATCTAACGACAACAAATGTGTGAGCGGTGATTGCTTATATAGCCTGTTTTTAATCCGCCACTTCAAAATGGAAAACTTCGTTTCAGGTGGCAAGTAATTTGACACAGGGAACTACTGCAGGTCAGCTGCTGGCTCAGGGGAACGGTGCCTACCTCATCCAGCAAGGCATAGATCCAGATGCTGCGCATACCCTCATTGCCGCCCAGAGAGCTAGTCCGCAGACAGTAACAGCTGTAAGTCAGCCTACCGTGGTGTATAATACTGTGTGTAGGAGATGGAGCTGATCTACATTCTTTGCAAACTTGGCTGTGCAAATATTGTTTGAGTGCAATTAACCTTGTTTTAGGGAAGTAAAGTATAACAGCACTACCAAATTATATTCATACCGAACAGATGTAGCAAATAAAGCAGATTACCTTTTACATATCAGCTATCTCTACAACTAAGAATTTCTGGATCAAAGTTGTGCAAACTGTGGCTCATGAGCCTCTAATGAGTCTTCCTTTGGAATTTTTTTCCCTCAGTATAACAGTCAAGGTGTTCAGGAATTACACGAACATTTACAGTCTGTTCTAATCATATATTTACTTGTATCTTTATTTTTTTGTTGTAAAATTATTAGAGTCAATTAAATGTATTACAATTTATGTTTGTTTGTTTAACCTTTTGTTATCCTGCATTTGTTTATTGCTAACTTCTGTTACACTATTAGAGGAATATAAATTTCTTTTATTTTTTACTTGATAAAATGGTCTGCGTTTATGTTAGGTTACAGTTCGTGTTCAGTATAAAATAAAGGTTAGGCCCAACGTTTTGGAAAATTTTCTGGAAAAATTGTTATTTACCCAGTTTATTATATCATTTTTTAATATGAAAATATCCTAGGTGTGTATTGAGCTTATATTAAGAACAAATTTAGCCTGCATTGTCCAGGCCATGAGCGTTTTATATTTTTATGATTCTACATTTTTTTAACCATAATAGGCATATGATTAATTGCATAAGTTACATTGGATTTTGGTTTGTGTTCGTATATATATGAGATCGGAGGGAAAAGTATCGAGACTGAATTCACGTCTTAAATCGCACTGTGCGGGACATGGTTTTGACCATCTTATTCTGGCATAATTGATGTAATGTCTGATTGTTTGGGGCTAACATGTTACTTGGAGTGAGCCAAGCATTAATTTTTGAGTGGCTCTGTCATTGTGCGATTTATTATGAAATTACAGATTTGACTTTCTGTGAAATGGCTGAAGATGTATAGGGTTCTTATCAAGCTAATGAAGACTTGGAAATGAAGTTTTTCTCAGCCAAGATTATTCCACAGTTACTGGGACAAGGGAAGAAAAAATTGCTTATCTGTAGGCTTCTGAATTACATTTCTGAACAGTGTCGTAACCTAACGTAATATATGATGAGAAACGAGTCTGTCATTATGACCCCAAAATTAAGCAGCGATCTTTTCAATGAAAATTCCCTTCTCATTTTGTTGTGGTGTTCATCATGAGTATGCTTCACAAGACGTTACTGTTAACCAACATTTGTATGTATATGGAAAGACAATTTGTGGGAAATTTAACTCCTTATTTCTGGTACTTTATAATGGTCTCACTGTGTTGTCAGATGTTTGAATAAAGGAATGAAAGGAGCCAAATTCCCCTTTTTCAAAAATGCAAGTTATACAATTTTTTGAGAGAATATAATGACTTTTAGAAAAGAAGGTATCTAGAAATTTTAAGAAATTTTACTGGCATGTTTGCCCTAGCAGGAATTGCCGTAGGTCTTGGCACGCCAGTTTTTCTGGTTGCTCTCACGATGCAATTAGACAAACAGAATCCAGAATACGCCATTTATAACTTTCCCTCTGCTTTTCTGAAAAGTGTTCGTCTATTTAAAACATTGGGTTTCCATTATGCATCACAGAAACGGGAATCCAGTGAGTGACAAATTCATCGTAACAGTGCACCCGCCTGCTCATTACAGCTTGTGTTAAGCTCAGTATTCGATAAATATGACAGCTGTGGTGCTCATTAGATATCATTCACTGTATTTTTTTTTACATTCCTGTAAGTTGTAGAGCCTTGAAAGATAAATATTTTGATGGTGTGACAGAACAGCTGTTGGTTGAGAACCCCTGGTGTACTTGCTGAAAGAGCCTACTTTACAAGGGATTGACTCGTCCCTGTAAGTACAGTATCTTAGTTCTTATAGATTCAGTCTCGTTACTTATTCAAGGTCTCGCGTGTATGTGTGTTTGTGTGTGTGCACTTTTTTTTTGAGTATGAGTAATAATTTTCATGCGTTCATACTCACAACACTTATTTTCCTCTTCAAAGACATGGATGAAGGCTTTTTCAGTTCTGTTGAGACCTTTGGTATCCTGTTATGTTTATTTCTTCTATGAGGAGTGGGAATTCTGTAACATGTTATGTTCTCTGCATGTTTAGTGTGTTCCTTACCCGGCCAGTCTTCCATTTCCTCTCCAAGCGCTACGAGCAACTAACAGGTATGCTCTCCTTCACTCACTCTGTCAGGATGCTGGTGGGGTGGCGTATATAGTCCCAGGGACTTCAACTACTAACCCTTCTTCTCTGGATGGTGAAGGGCATCCGAACCTCTCACACACCACCCGTGTCTCGCCGGCCACTGTAAGTCCCTTGCTGTCTCAGTCTTGTTCATTACACGTTTCTCTTTCTTACACTAACAGCGCTTTGAATTTGATGTTGTCTAAGAGAACAGCTGCAGAGAAATGTATTATTTATTTAATTACATTGTTTTTATTAACATTTTGACGTTTCTTAACGCACTTGAGCTCACAGTGTATACGAGGTGGTCATAAAGTCTCACTCGGTCTGTTTGGTTGAATAGCGGGATAGGATTGTAGCAACTCTGCCCACGTTATAACGTAATGTTAAAGTGGAGAATCTTGAGACCCGCAGTCTGCGATCTGCTTGACATGTCCAGTGATTTAGAAGTGTCATGTTGAAATAATCTTGCACAGTGATAGCATCACGAGGGAATATTACATTCTTTAATTAACATTTGAAACCCAGTTGAAATTCTTGAAGTTATTGAGATCTGTATTTTGGTGAAAGGTATATTTTAATGTTGAAAAAAATTATAGGAAAGGGGCGAGTATTATGTGAGGGTGCATATAGAGTAGTAAGAAATAAGTGGGGAAAAGTCCTGATGATGTGAATTTTTAAGAAAAGAGATATAAACAATGCAGACATTACATTGCAGAGCCTACCTAACATGCAAAGGAAAATTTTTCATCAAACTTAGAAGGCTGGTGGAAAGTAAAGTGATTGGAATTTGGCAATAATACATGTTTAGTTTTTGTTGATATAGAAAAGGATTATGATAACATAATTGTGTTACACAGGACAGGTGTTTGCAGGTAGGAGAATGGTTAATAAAGAACATTTATGAAATGGATAAACAATGTGGTCATCGACGGCATGATATTTGAAAGCTTCTAGATGTTATAAGCGTTAAACAGGGAAGTGGTTCATGTCGCATGCTCTGCAATATTATAATGGGTATAGTAATAAGTAACAGAAAGACAAGTGTGTAGTGCAAACGTATGGTATATACAACAAAAATATATATGTAGTTAACACGGGAACCAAATGAAAG
This sequence comes from Zootermopsis nevadensis, assembly GCF_000696155.1. The sequence goes on along the minus strand of NW_019059725.1, from coordinate 19,837 downwards.
CATCTTGGAGAAGAAATTACACGGTAATAATAATAATTCTTAAATATTTTGGATAAAGTATCAGTTTATAAAGGTGTATGGTTATGAAAATAAGTCAGAAAATGGAGTACATCAGAAAGGTAAAATTTTGTATGTAGGGAGTTTTAAATAATTAGAAAGTGAAATAGTGGCAGACGAAACTGGCAAAAAAGGAAGTGTGCAAAGAATGTCCGAGGGATGCGCTCTGGAAATCGGAAATGCCCAAGTGACTCATGCCCATCTTAACATACAGAGTAGAAATTTAGACATGGACCATGGCAGATGTTAGTAGATTTATTGCAGAAAAAATTAAAATTTTAAAGATTGTAGATTTCCATCTACACTCCTTAAAATTTTAGAGCAGTCCCTGGTGCTTATGTAACAACCACAGTACAGACATGGGTTGTTGAGGTACAGCTCCACATATTCCTAACCTTGGAACTAGATGGAAGTTGGTAGTCTCTTACTACGACTGCTCTATCGCAAGAAAGAACCCTGACACCCATTGGGTAGAAGTGTGGGTGAGTTCGTATGTTGCCGAGAGCTGGTATGGATATTGTGGGGAAGAGAAATTTTCTCCCCTGCCAGGAATTGAACCCCTATCTTCCAACCCATTACCTTGTTACTATTCTTACTGAGCTGTCTCAGTATAAGAAGTATTGTAACAACCAAGAACATTTTCAAACTAATTCTTATTTACACAATGCAAACTCAAGGAATAGGAATCAGCTTCATAGACCAATTGCCAACTTCTCGTGTTGTCAGAAGAATGAATATGTAGGCATCAACATTTTCAAGTGTGCCTTCAAGTCTCATTAGTCTTATAAATAAAAGAGCACAATTTAAAGTAGCGTTAAAAAGATACTTAATTACATACTTCTTTTAGTCTGTTGATGATTTTTACGAATAGGTCATAATGTTTCTTAAGGTTTTCGTATAATATAAATGGGTAGTATAATTTATGTACTGTATATAATTGCTAGATGTATTTGTAACATATCACTACTTTATGTGAACCCTGTTTTATAATATGTGAAATCTTTATAATAGTGTGAGTTGTACTTTTAATGTGTATTTATTATTATGACTCATTCCACATCCTAGTGTCATATGATTAACTTTTGAATCCGTGGAATATAATAAAGATGCAGGTATGATGAAGCAGAAGAATTAAAGGAGAAGGAATAAGAAAGAAATAATTATATTCTGAGATTAACACTGGGAGGCAAGTTTACAAAAATAGAATAGGATTGTATGTGCGTGTTTTAAGAACGAATTAAGAGAATCCTAAGCAGGATTTTGAACACGAAGGTAAAGAAAAATGCTCAGGACAAAGATGGAGGTCTGAATGGGCAACAAGTTGGAAAGATGTTACGCAGAAGGGAGGAAAGACTTTCAAAGCTACTTGCGGTCTCCATTATCAGGGAGATGAGATGGCGGATGCCTCTGAAACGTCTGTAAACTTCTACCTGACTAAATGGCACAACAACTCGGCAGACAGTCATCTTACCCACTGCCATGAGAACCTGAAATCTCGCAAAGAAAAATGTTTTTAATGGATAAAACTATTGTAGTTTTGAATGTGTGAAGTGATTAATATTATGCATTCATTGCGAGATGATGTTTTTGTAGAAATCGATGAAGATTTTCTGACCACTGTAGCCTGTAGTGACTGTAATTCATAATGAAACATAAATTGTGCAGTTATTCTCTTATGCTGATAGTTGCATTAATCTCCTGTCTACACCACATATTTCTTTGCATGTATGCTGTATATGGGCTCCTGTGAACATGGTATTAAACCATCAGGTTACATAAAATGTGAGGAATTTCTTGACTGGGGCTAAGTTTACTGTTACTATCTCAAGAAGGACTTTGCTCCGTGTTGTTTTGTATGCTGTAATTGTATCTGTCTGCTTTAATGTATTCTTTACAGCACAAACATTGTGTCATTTTTCCACATGATCTCTCCTGACTACGATGCATTTGTCCGACCTTTGTCTTCTCTGCAGTGAATAGTTCTGTGGACTGGTACAGCTTTTCTTATACTTCATTTTCTTCAGTGTTGTTATCAAGTTTTAGCCTTTGGTTGAACTAGAGAACCATGGGTAGACCGAGTATGGTGTGGGAAACGTCATGAGTCTTCTAGAACTGAGAAGGTCGTAATGATACTTGGTCCATTATGTCGTTGCTTTAGTATGTGTATCGTGTCATCATTTTTGGGACACCTTGTAGAATTAACATCAATGGTGTCAAGTTTTGTGACTGCCACCTGAACAAGTCGGCTGAAGCGGTAATATTCAGAATGTCCCATTTTCAAATTTCACGTCTTCCTCAGTTTCTTCAAGCAAATACTGACAACCTAACCTTGATGAGTCAGGAACATGCCCACTGCCATTCCTTCAAGTTCACTGAATGTGGCCATCTTCTCATGCTCTTTGTTGGTAAATATCCTATGCAGTTGATAGAGCACAGGAACCGGGATAGCTCAGTCAGTATAGTGACTAGCTACGGGCTGGACGACCGGGGTTCGATCCCCGACGGGGTCAGAGGATTTTTTCCTCTAGCCTCTGTGTCCAACTGACTCTGAGGCCCACCCAGCCTCCTATCCAATGGGTACCAGGGTCCTTTCCCAGGGGTAAAGTGCAACTAGGGCGTGGTGCTGACCACTAACCCCTATTTAGTGCAGAGGTCAAGAATGAATAGGAGCTATACAATCTCTCCCACCAAGCGAGGTACATGATGTGAGGCTGAACTGCTCTTTTAGTTGATAGAGCATAATTTATATATTTATTTGTTTGATTAATGATGCTGTCAGTAGCTCGGACTATAATGTCATTGATTGGATGATTAATGAATCGGAAAGGTTATGGAAGGAAGAAGTTGTGGCCTAATTTAAGGTACTATCCTGGCATTTGCCTGTAAGGACTGAGGAGAACCACGAAAAACCTCAGGATAGCTGTCTCTGGGCCAAGATCAATCTTGGAATTTCCAGACTTCAGAGTAGGAGTGATAACCGCTCAGTTGTGGTGTTAAGAGATGCAGCATAAAAACATGCTATCCGTCTATGACCATTGGACAGAGTTGAATTTACGGAACTCGGGAAGAGCAGACACCATCTGTTTGCAATTCTGATTTAACACCAGCAGATTATCAAATGTTTTACTCCTGAAAGAAGCTATTTCAAGGCCAAATGATCGTGGGTTACATGGATAAATTTCTGTAATGACAGCCTTCATTATTTTGCAATCATTCTGGTCGTGTCTTTCTTTCCATCTGTCCAGTCCAACTTGAGAACCACTGGACAGATTTGGATGAGATTTGATGTGTGCTATTCTGCATGACCTCAGAATCGTAATTTGAATATTCTACAAGCAGTGATAACAAAATTATGAATGAGGAAAATCATGGGGTAGACACTGAGGTTCTGTGATCTGGTGACCAAAGTGAGAACTGTCAAATAAGGCAGATTTAATGCCTCTACACATTGCAAGGAACGTATGAGGATATTATGTATTCTGGTTTGGAACACACTTTTTAAGCTTGTTAATGCTAACCTGAAAGTCTGATCTCAGTCCCAAAGTAATAGCAGAAGCTTGAAAACCAATAATTTTGTTGGTTTCCTATCGGTGAATATTTTGTTCCTTTCTCCGTGAAAATAAGACAGTTCAGAACTGTTCTGAAAGAATGTTCTTACTCCGCATACCCCCTTGCATCACCCGACATACTTGTTTCTCAGGTTGATATCCTTCAGTCGTTACACCCATTGAAGCATTTCTGGTACCCTTCTTTCAGGGTTGCACGTTGGATGATCTTTAACACATTCTGAAGATGTGTGGGGAAGCAGTCAATAGTTCCTGTATGCCATATGAAGTCTACCAATGCATTGCGCTGATGCTACAGCCACAAAATTAACTTAAATCTTTTGGGAATTTTACGTTACGCTTTATACCTCAGATGTTTCAGATTGTCCACATAAAATATTTTCTGTTTGTCACTACATTTTTTATCATGAACATGAATGATTGTTTCATCAGTGTGAAATGATGTGTGGGCAGGGGTTTGATAATGTTTGATGGAAAACTGGCCTTCTTAAATTGAACGCACCACTCAAATGTTATCATTCAGCTGAGAGCATCTGACTAAATGCAGATTTAAAAATTTTGTTGCTTTTCTTGGCCACCTTACCATGTTTCTCATTTATCTTGATGTATGCACATTCCGTATTGTCAGCCAGTTCACAGTGTTATGCAGATATATGTGAGAACTGTCTCTTTATCATGCTTTTTCCTTTGTTTGAATTTTTTTAAAACTGCTATGAAATGTAAAACTTTTATGAATTACCATCTAGAACAGTTCTAACCTCAAATTTTATACACTTATATTTGAAATTGCCTATATTTAGAGACTTGCATTCAAGGCATGTGGTATAATGGCAATGATAAAAATTAACAGCTAGAAGACATCAATGAGACATTAGTCATGGTTTGATAAATTTGAAACTTTGGGTCTTTGGTATATTTGAATTAAAAGGTGATACGATATTCACAGAATTCCTATATTGTCATTTGAATATATTCACATATCTGAGTGCATGCATTTGTAGACCAAATTTTGTATAATATGAAATTGGTAAAAGTACCATGAATATTGTTCCTTATGGGTCTTTACCTACTGTATGTTACCTGCTTTCCTTAACTTTCAAATATTGTATTATATTATGGGCTAATAATACCAATAATTTGTTGTCTTTGTTTTGTATATTTATTTTTATATGTGTCTCATTTCTACAGATTATTCTCTTGCTAGTAATCAATCATAATGAGGCACTTGTGTTATATTATCCTTACTGTATGAATGCAGGTTCAATGGCTGGTGCAAAACTATGAAGTGGCTGAGGGCGTGAGCCTCCCTCGTTCTACATTGTACAACCATTACCTCCGTCACTGCAGCGAAAACAAATTAGATCCTGTTAATGCGGCATCGTTTGGGAAGCTCATCCGTTCTGTTTTTCTTGGCTTGAGAACCAGAAGGCTTGGAACAAGGCAAGTATTATCATGTATATTTTGTTTCATATTAATTTGATGTAACCTCTACTTTACATGTCACGCATATTGAATGTAATTGATTCAGGGTCAGAAATGTTTTACAATAAGAACTAAGCTCTGCCGAATTAGAAGAATTGTCTACATGTATACTAGAATTTTATACACGTTTTACTAAGGCACATCATTTTAATATCTGGACATGTAGCTGAATAGGGAAATAGTAGAATGTAGTATAAATATCTAACCGTTATTATTGCAGGGGTAATTCGAGATATCACTATTATGGGATTCGTGTAATACCTGGATCAGCATTAAACCAGCTGTCGGAGGACGGAACGTCATCAGGTGGTCGCCAGCAACCGTCATCACAGAAACGCTATAAATTGCTGTCAGGCACAGGTGGTAATGGGAATGGTGGTGCTCAGAAAATAGAAAGCCAGTATGAGCAAAATACCAATCACTCGGCCAGCTCGAATCACTCAAGTTCATCACCACAGGTACAGCTCAGGGCGATTCAAGTTTTGGAGACGTGACAGAAAACTGTAACTACATACCATTTTTATCTGGGTACAGTAAATGTCTTCGGAACTTGAACTGTGTGTATCACGAGCTTTGACGCACGGTGCTGAACCTCGTATCTGGTGTCTGGACTGCTTCTTGAGCCAGTTTACTCAAACGGCTTGCATTCCCGTGTCTTTAGATGAGTTGTAGCAGCGTACAAACTATCCAAAGAATTTCAGACTGCTTACTGTGCATTTATAATTTAAATTAATGGTACATACAGTTCTTAATTTTTAATTACAAACTAATCAAACTAAATGTTCTGCATTGAGAAGCCTTTAAAGTGATATATTGTCCAATATAGATTGACAATTACTTCAGATTATACATGAGTTTGATACGTGATATGTATTAATGTCATCTTGCTCTGTGTGTGTGCATTCATAATTTCTGATTCTTACAGCATCCTCATCACCATCAGTTCCTAGGTGATGGTTCAGGAGCAATACCTGACTTTCCAGAAATAGAATTTCCGCCAGGACTTGTCCTACCCGAGGACTGCACATTGGAAGATGTGGACACATTACGTAGTATCTACAGAGAACATTGTGAGGTAATTTTCTGTTAGCGTTTTAACGACTGCTGCCCAGTATATCAGTGCGGAATTTATCTTCTGCTCCTATGGGCCTGTTTATTCAGTAAAATTTCATCCCATCCTCACAAAGCCTAATAACTAGATAAGATTTTTTCGTGCCTTTATCTGACTTGCGTAAGATTTCCTCTTTCCATCTCATCACCACTAAGCTCTGTCAGAGGTTAACCACGTACTTTTTTCCTGACAGAAAATTGTGCTGGTTCTCGTCATATAACACGGCGCAACAACCCAGAAGACAAAAATCTTCTTGTATTTATGTTTTTTCTTCATTATACAGGCAATCCTGGATGCAGTACTGAACCTGGAATTCCAAACAGTTGAGAGTTTGTGGAGAGAATTTTGGCGAAGTCAGGATAACAACAATGGAGACGAATGTGAAGAAGAGAAGTATTTGTCCAAGTATGTTTTAAGGTTTTAACAGGTTTAATATTTGAATCAGTTTGCCCCACAGACTAATATAATGGGGGTCTCTTGTATTTGTTTCCTTAGATGTGACCTTTTTTTGTGTAAAATATACTCTCTCTTAGTGAAAATTTCCTCTCAGTGCACGCCCAGTATTGGCGAAGGGGTTATATTTTTTTGTTGGTAATATGTACATAGTGTACGTCATGATTTGTGTGTGTACACCTTTAGAGTAAATGCATGAGAGTTAATTATATGCATTTTTGTTACAAGTAAAAATTTCTGTCTGGTTCTTCCATGAATAAAACTTCAGCCTACTAATATGTTTAAATTTTATTCATTAGAGTTCTGCACATCGTTACAGAATATCTTTTACGCGTTTTAGTCTTTGGCTGTTTGAAAATTTTAGATGTTTCTACCAAGTGCCAAATTTTGAAAATATGTGATTTATTGCATGTCAGTTTGTAGTTTTCAGGTGTCATGAAACATATATCAGTTAAAGAAAAAAATGAAACTGATCGTTTCTTTTAACAAAGATATGTTATATGTTGAGAGCTTATGTTATAGCGTCTAAATCGAATAGAAATGACAGTGATGTGGCCGACATGTTTTCACGAACAGCTCGCTCTGTCTCCGTACTTATATTATAAAATATCATTGTTTCAGAACAAAGCTGTATCTTTTATCCAAGTGTGGGCCGGTCCAACAGTTTGTCCGACGCGTTGATTACCTTTTTTATCAGAATCTAGTCGAAGTTCTCATTCCAGATGTCCTTAGGCCAATTCCAAGTGAGTAAAATATTGTCTTTATAATATTCAGTCTTTGCCTCATTTATCTACATGACTTATGCCTGGTGCAAGTAGACCATTTTCCTCCCAAATATTAAAGTTTTATTTCTACTTCTAATATATCTTACTGCATTTCAATGGGTACGACATTTTTAATATGATTTATTTGGTTAGATCAGGCAGTATCATGACTAGGATATAGACTGAAATATTCGTGTTTGAAAGTAGAGGAAGAGATTTGTCTCTTTGCCACTGTGACCTATCCAGTGTGTCCTGGGGGCTCCTTCCCACAAAGCAAAGCTAGTACACTTGTTGAGAATGGATTTAACTTCCATTCCCCCATACATCTTCATGGAATGAGCTTAATTAAGTACAGGACCAACTTTAACTGCTCCCTGTTTTTGGTGCAGTGAAAAGAATGGAGTGATTTCTGTTTATTTAATGCATTTAACATGTTAAGTCAACGAGAGATGGATAATATCTGCAAGCAAGTTTCAGTGATATAACGTAAGAAACAGGATTAGTTCCAGACAGCTTGAAAAGGAGTGGTTTGAAAACTATTGCGCATTATCAATATGAAAGATATTATCTGAAGAGTCCCGATAAGACAGGATGGACTTCAAATTATCGGAAAAGTGTCAGTTGACATTGTGGCCTGTTATCGTCACTGAATATACCTGTATGAAATTGCCTGTTCAGGATACACATATTCCTTTTGTGAAATTATGTTGGTGTGTTGGTCACTGTACGTGTGCAAGTCTGTGTGATATGCTGTTTTTACAGTTCTCGTTAATTTTTGAAAGTAAGGTCCCAGTGGGGGTGGGGATAGTGGCTTGCTTCACCTTTACGAAGATGGCTGTCTCCTGGGTTCTGTCACTGTGTAGTCTAGTACATGTTTACTGATGTTTTGGAGGTACTTATCACCCTGATGATGGAGACAGCAAACACCTCTGAAATGTCAGTAAACTTCCAACAAATTGCTTGGTGCTACAACCCAGAAGACACCCAGCTTCATCCTTGCCACTGTGAGAACTTGAATCTCTCACAATGATATTTAAGACTTTATGTATCAGTCAGTTTATTACAAGCTGTGTTTCCTTTGCCAGTAGGATGGTTATTCAAATGGTGTTACAGGACTTTCTTGTTTTCTTCAGGTTCATTAACGCAAGTAATTCGCAACTTTGCAAAAGGCCTGGAATCGTGGCTGACAGCAGCCATGACAGGCTGCCCCGAGGAAATGGTGAACATCAAAGTGTCTGCCGTTAGTGCCTTGGCACAGACTTTACGGCGCTACACCTCACTAAACCATCTCGCTCAAGCCGCGCGTGCTGTCCTTCAGAACTCTGCACAGATAAATCAGATGCTGGTTGACCTTAATCGAGTTGATTTTCATAATGTACAAGAACAGGTAAGCAAAAGTACCATTTAAGTGAATTACTATAGAGATATGTATGGTCAGTGAACGTAAGGTGGTATTTTTTTGTTTGCGACTGCATAAGAATTTTGTCAGTAGTGCTGAACATTTGGTATTGTAATTTGTTTCAAAACATGATTTACCCAGAGGTTAATGCTAGTTGGCTGTGTTTTTAACCCCTTTAAAAACATTTATTTTTCAGTGCATCATCACTGTTAGACTGGGTTTTTCCAACAGTTTACAAACAAAAAGAAACCTCCCAGTTTGAAGTGTAAAATAAATATTTATTTTGTCAAAATATTATTGGGGAAATGTGCAAAATAATGGTTGTTCTCTAAATTTCTTTGACGGTGGTATCATTACTGTAATTTTGTTATGAAATTTATCTGTTGAATTTGTTTGAGCCTTAAAAAATCGTAAAGGCTTGAACAATACTACTTTCAAAGTGTGGATTTTCCTTTCTTTTTCTGGTAAAATATGTAAATCTTTTTGTGTAATTACAGTAGTTTTTATTTTGAAATTTCTATGCTTTTAATTTTCATTGTACAAGAGTATTTACTTCATCTTTATTTTATACTATTAGTAATTGCTTGTATTGTTTTTGGCAAATGATAAGCTTGATTTTCAGTTCACATGTCTTTTTCCTTTATTTTTATAAGTATTCGAGTTGAATTATTATTGGATCACTGTTTTAGGCATCGTGGGTTTGTCAGTGTGATGATGGAATGGTGCAGCAACTGGAAGCTGACTTCAAGGTGACATTACAACAGCAAAGTTCTTTGGAAGAGTGGGCGGCGTGGCTGAAGGGTGTTGTTACGCAGGTGCTGAAACCTTATGAAGGGAAACCAAACTTTGCCAAGGCCGCAAGACAGTTTTTACTCAAATGGTCATTTTATAGGTAAGCATAGTAGCACGGTAGGAGTCAAGGTAACTTCGGACTGGACGACCAGGGTTCCATCTTTTGCAGGGGTTGAAATGTGTTTCAAAATAAGTAACAGTGGAACCCTTTATTTACACCTTTATGGGATTGGTGAAAATTATATAAATTTCTGGAAATGCTGACCAAAGTGCTAAGAAGTGTGTGAACATTTTTATAATATATAATTCCCAGAAATAAAAATTCAGAGTATCACGATACGAGTTACAGTCATGTGTCGAGCACTGTCAATGCTTTGCACAGAATGAGTGTATTTGTTCAGAAAATAATCTGTTATTCTCCCCCCATGAATGCATACCAATTTTTTTTTTTTCAGGGATATAATGGTTTTTGATTATTTTATTAACAGTTTTTATTTGTAATCCAAATTGTTTCTCCAAGAAAATATGAGTCCTCACATGTTCATCAGTATTCCATAATATGTTCAGTTTTTGTTCTAAGAAAACTTTTTTTTCCCCCTTCCTTTTATGTTGTCGTCATAGCTGAAGGCTAATATTTTACTGAATGAAAGTGCTTGAAGACATTAAATTCCCACAGTATGCTGTAGATGGGACAGATCTGTGCGTTTCGCCTATGTCACTAGCTTGTGGGTAAAACTATAATACTGTATAAACAAAAGACATTACCAATGTAGAAAATGAAGTGGTGAACTGCCAAGTACTAATAATCCGTGGCCCTCTGAGAGCCAAAGCCGACTAGCTGGCGAACGATCATCCAACCAGATATAGGGTGACGTGTGGTCGAACTGCCAAGTACTGCTGCTAGGAAATAATGCTTGTAATATGGACAGTATATATTTTTACAGTGAAGTAAGAAAGTTTTATGCTTTTTAGCCCCTGGAATTGTAAAATTAGTTCCTTTTAATAACGAGACTGGTAAAATGGAATGCTACAACATTCTTTGTCCCTGGCAGCTCAATGGTCATCAGAGACCTAACCCTCCGAAGCGCGGCAAGCTTTGGCTCCTTTCATCTGATCCGTCTGTTGTATGATGAATACATGTTCTTCCTTATCGAGCACCAGGTGGCGTTGGAGACAGGGGAGACTCCGATTGCAGTCATGGGAGAGGTAAGTACATATATTGTTACATATTTTATGTTTTATTGGAAGAAACACTAAGTATAGTGTTTACACTAAAATTTACATTCATAGGAAAGTAAGATGCCTATTAAGATGACTGCCAGTGCATGTCAAGATTCTCTGCAGGAGGGCGGGCTCAATGCAAGGTTGGCATTACATACAAGGGCGTTGTTTTTAGGTTTGACTGTACTTATCCAGACTGGACTAGACAGAGTAGCTAGAATCTTGTGACGTGCCCAGCAGTTAAAGATGCTTTTAGGATTTCCTAATTCCTCTAATGAATTGGTTCTTGACTTTCAGGTGAAAAACCTTAATCAGTATCTATGTATGCGTGTGTCTTTTTGATATTTCAGTCTGTATATTTTTTTTTCTTTCTAATTTTGCTGAAAAAATACAGTACATAGATGCTGAAAGTTCATGGTTGTACAGGAGCTGACAGTAGGCATTATAAAAAGTTGAAGTTCTATCCTTGAACAACGGTAAAAAAGAAACCTACATAGAGTAAGTATTTTTCCAAGTGTTATGATGCATAGGAAAATAAGTTTTATAGATAAATATTACTAGTCATGTAACAACATTAGAATTAGTTAAACTTTAAAATTTCTTTGATGTCTGCCTTGTGGGTTGTAGTGCCATGTAGTCTGGTAGTTTACCAGTGTTTCAGAAGTCCTTGCTGCCTCCATCATCAGAGTGACGATGAAGGAGGCAGCTAGTGTACGTAAAATGTTGGTAAACTTCTGTCAGACTGCACAGCGCTACAACCCAGAAGGCAGACAACTTTATACTCACTGCCGTGAGAATCTCGAGTCCTAATTTCTGTCTCGTGAAATCCGAAGTAACCGAATTTCCTTAGTCTTTTGATCCCTCATATAATTTATTGTTTTAGTAAATTTAAGGGTTAAATTAACATTTACCTTGCAGACCTCCCAGGTTGACTGCATTAACACGCACGTGGTTTTTATTGATGCAGAAATACAATAACAATCCGTCCAGTGTAAGTGGCTACCTCCAGCCAGGGCCGTGTAATGGGGGCATGACTCTTACTATGGGAGTTCCTGTCTCTATTGGAGGGAAGATGTCTCCCACAACCCTGCTTGTTGGAAATAGTGAAGTGAACCACCATCCAGTAGCCACAAAGCGCCTCAAGATCAGCTAACAACTACATCAATTCTAGTCATGGGGAGATGAATATTTACCTCAGATTTCATCTTGCCACCTTATGCCATATTTATCAGAGGCTTAGAGCAACAGCTTGTGAAATATAATTCATTATAGCAGAATGCTCCAATAAGTAGGGGACCATCCATGCATTTGGCATCTGTTCAGATTACAACGTAACTTTTTAAGCGTACCAGAAAATAAATTTGAGGTGTAAATGCTAGCTTGGCGACGAAACTTGAAAAGTATGTATATTTGTCAAGCTGAATGCTGCAATTAAATTTAAATATCTGCAAGAGACAAAGAACAGGAAATATTTTACATAAAATGAAGATAACTGAAACATGTTGTTTATGTTTTTAGTTGGGACTAGACAGGGCATTTAGAAAGCTATTTTATTATAAGGTGTAGTTCAGTTCTTTTGGTTTCATGGTGCTGTAGAAAGATTTACTAATATTGTATTGTGTACCTCACCAAGTATTTGGAGGTTATGTTATGTGTGTATGTAAGTATACACTCCCTCCGCTTTTGCTGATTTTGGAAGGATAAAAAAAAAGTTGCAATTTTTCATTCGACGAATAGTATTTATCCTTCCGACAGCTCTTTGTAAGTACTTAATACGTGGTTTATGAAAGGTGACATGTTGCACATTTTACATCATTGTTGTGCCTCAAAGTTTCAAATTTGTCTCATGTTCTAATAATGCAATGGGTGCCAATATTCAATATGTATTAGCGTACATATAACATAATTTAATGCACTTCTGAGTTTAGATGTTGGGTGAACAAGTTTTTAATACTTCAGGTTTGTTGAACTTATTTCTGTTTCATGTTATGTAACAGAAGTATTCATTAACTTTTTTATTCTACGCAAGGATGGTTTCAAGTTGACTTTTAGAAAATATTTTCTGCGTGCGCAGAATATGCCGGTCTAGCGTATCGTTACTTTAAGAACAATTTCGTATAAGTCATGCAATCATATGGCACCGCTTAAAATGAAACTGAATTTAATGTGTGATGTGATTCATAATAATGCTCTCTGTTTTGTAATCAGCATCACAGTTACGTGTTTTCGTGTCGTGTGAAACTACATCAGAACAGCACCATGTTGCCAAACAACTATACAATATAATACATAAGAGAGTTACTATTTGTGTTCTCAGCACAAAATCCACAGAATGTTGACGAGCTTATTCAAAAAAAAAAAAATGAAGAGTTAGGCACATTCACACCAAAATCCTGATCAAGCAAGAATTTATAACATTGACTAAAAAACATTCTTCCTGCTGCATTTTTGCTCAATATTCCATCCATCCATAAAGTAAATTATTCTTTTTAATTGTTAATTGTAATGGAGAAGGAATGAGGAGGGTCTGAATATGTAGGATTCTGATACATTCCTTAAAATACAATATGAGTACAATATTAGTTTTGTTAATTATATTAATGACTCATGTTTGTTAAATAACAAAGCATGGTGACACTCTTGAATTTTGCAACGTAGTCAAGAGTTGTAAAGTTAGAATTGTAGTTTCACTGTAATGAATCTTCTGCATATTCAGAACCATGTGGAGGCTTCACTTAACTAATGAAACCATGTTCACGAATGGAACATTATCATTCATTATGATTGTCTTTCTGTTTCATGGCTTTGGTAAATTTACGTTATGAGAAATATTGTATAGCATGTGTGTAAATTACATAAATATCGTTTTGTTGGAAATTACAAATATTACATGTTCTTACTGAAAAAATTCAGTGTGGTCATCATGCCAGTGTCCTGTATGAATGTTCTATGATCATTTATTATGCTTAGACAGTGTGTTCCCAACGTGTCAAGGTCATGGTCATTATATATTATCAGCAACTTATATTCCTATAACAATTATTGTTTCGGGCCTAAGAATTTCATAAACGTCCTACCTCTCTGGTTTCTTGTGTGTCAGGTTAAACTGCGCTGAATTCCTGTTTATGTGATATAAAATTTAATTCTTGTAAATGGCCCTCGGATATTTTTGGTGAATTTGCCCACAGTTGAAGATGTGTAGCAAATTAAAGGTTATGTTTACCACATACTAATGAGTGACGATAGTGAACACTGAACATCTTACAGTCTTCTTTGATGTTTGTTTTTGTGCTGGAAGATTTATTCTGTATCTAAAATATTAATTTTAATATCTAAGAATTTCAGATTAAAACAGAGGAAATAAAAATGTACTATGACTTTGTGGAGGACCTGGTGGTCTGGTAATAAGACACTGAGTTTGATCCCCAGTTAGATTTTTCTTGTGCAGTGTTTTCTGCTCACAGATGGAATGAAGCCTTCATATATGCCAAAAATAAAACATTAGGAAAGGGAAGTATGTGAGATTTGTACCATAGTTTTAGATCCTGCATTAACCGTAGTTCAACTCTGGCAAACCATCATGTATATAATCACCTTACCACTGACAGTAATCCACTTTCTTGGGCCCCCATCTCAGAAATGGATTTGACTTGTGGAGGGTCGGCAGAGATCATGGAAGGTCATTAGGTGGGGGGGGGGGGGGGGATGTTTGCGTTCAAAACCAAAGTCACCATGATTTTGATCTTGTCACAAGGTTGTTTGTTTGTTTGTTATTATAGGATTTGAAAGTTTTAATGTAGACTTATTCCTACCATTTTTCATTCTTTAATGTGGAGTTCATTGATTTTCTTATACTGCCTGTATTTTAATTCTTTTAACTGTGATTTAACCAGATATGGGAAATATAGAATATAATTAAGTTTGCTTGTACTCTAATCCAAGAAGAAAATTAGGAATTGTCTTACATTTAATATTCTAAAAGAATTATTAATACTGAAATTGAATGCCATAATAAATGTTTTATTTGCAAGGCATGAATATAGTTTCTACATTTATCCTTTGTGTAATTTAGTAAATTCATATGTCTTAAAATTTAAGTATTTCCAAAATATCATAATGAATGTACACTGTATAGTCATTAAGAAGATTAATTATTGGGAAGTTTCTCCATAAAAAGGGGTATTTATGTTGGTACATTAGTTATATTGATAATAACTTTTTTCTAATTTTGTCTATCACCCTATATTCCACAATTAGATATCCAAATCTGACATGGCTGGCCATAATATAAATTATTGCACTTCACACTTTATAAACACCAATATTCTATCCACAGTTTTATTTTTACTTTTCAGGACTGTAAGAAAGTATTATAATAGGCCAGATGCACATTTAACCTTAATTAAATCCTTTTATGTCACGCAGAAAGTTCATATGGTCTGCTTATCATTACAACTTTGTATTAGCTAAATTTACGTAAACAAAACGCACCGAGCTGAAAATTTGTGTAAATTTTCTTTGCCGTGTATTACATAGTTTTTTGCATATTATATCATAGGCAGAATTGATCATGTTTAACGTAGACAGGTATCACGCATGACACATCAGAAAACAGTGTCTGAAGCAAAGAATAGTGTATAAATGTTTTATAAAATGTCCTCGTCTGGTTGCTAAAATGTGTTTTGAATTTCAGTTGTTCATTATCAGTATAGGTAATATATTTTAACTTCCGCCATTTATATGTTGAAATGAAGTATGTGTTATTGGTGTAATAGCTTCTAAAAGGTTTGCAAAGCAGACATATTGAATATCGAGTCACATCTCTTCTGTGGGCTTGTGCCGTTGTATACATTTGCTGATGCACATACTTGTAGTACCTTAAATATACCTACTTAAGGTTAATGTAGTGTTAAATGAAATAATTCAAAGTACAAGTGTTAAGAGACCCAGAAGCTTTTCAGTATAATCTGTTGTCAAAAAATAATGTCACGGAGAAGTAAAAGAATGAACTGCTTGTTCTTTGGCGTAGCTCAGTCAGTATAGTGACTGGCTACGGACTGGACGACCGGGGTTCGATCCCCGACAGGGGGCAGAGGAGTTTTCCTCTAGCCTCTGCGTCCAGATCGGCTCTGGGGCCCACCCAGCCTCCTATCCAATGGGTACCGGGGTCCTTTCCCGGGGGTAAAGCGCAGCTGGGGCGTGATGCTGACCACTCACCCCCATCTAGTGCTGAGGTCAAGAATGTGTAGGAGCTATACCTCCTCCCCCCCCCAAGCGCCTACATGGTGCATAGTGGGATGGCTTTACTTTACTTTACTGCTTGTTCGTTAGCCCAGACTTTTTTTAAAATTTTAGTCGTGATTCATCCCTTCAAAATATTAACGCAACATCACGAATTCTCAGTAAAATATATGCTTAGTTACCTCTTCCTCAGTTACATATAACCAGATGTAGAATGCTTCTGATCAGTGTTTTGATTTGGCCTTGGTGATCATGACTTGGGACAAATTAATTGAGAAATAATGAGTGTAATGCTGTAAAGAGCTTTGGCACTTATTCTGACGTATAAGCAAGTATTTTGAAGAAATCAGGTTGTGCCTAGTAACTTGAGTTTTCAAATGAAGCTATTCTTCTTTGTGTGAACCAAGGTTTTAGAAATAATAGTTGGTATGACAGAGATAACAAATTTTTAAGGAAAACAATATTATACACAAGACTTTTTTTTTTTTGCATTTGAAGTGTGCTATATATTTACAATGCAGATATTGCCTATCTATATATTTATCAACATCATTGTGTGTTCTCTGATTAATTTATTCAGAGTGATTTACTTGTGAGTTGTGATAAAGTTGCTTACAGAAAACTGATAAAATCTGTGGAAAGAATTTCTCACGGTATGTTGGCAAACATAAATTAAGCCAGTGTTTCAATGTACTGTCTGTTAAGTGCGGGCACAAGTTGAATGTTTTGTTGTTTAAAGTCATGTTTCTAGGTTTTTTGAAATGCCTTAATTGAAGATCGCAGAGAACAGCCGCTGCTTTTTGTGTTTAAGGGATCGGAAGTAATCGTGGTGGAAAGCACCATTATTTTAAATAACGTGGTCTGCTATACATCAGTCTGATGTTGATGTGTGTCTGGATGGTTATATATTTGGCCAAACATTTTAATGCATTTTGTTATTAAGATGGAAGAAGCAAAGATGATGCCACATTCTGTACCTCTGATTCTTGTATCGTCTCAAAAACTTGTAGTAATAATTGCATGTTCTTCATTTGTTGTATCAAGTTTTTAAATCTGTCGCTTTTACTTCTCCCTGCCGCCCCCCCCCCCGGACCCAAATTCATTAGTTTATAAACATTTGTTTCTGCCAATTAGAACAAGTACATAATGTACAGATGGATACATATAAAGCTTCATAATTATATTATAATTTATGATTAAACGTTTCATTCTTGTGTTATCGATCGTGTATTTATTTAATTTGTGATAAATTTGCTACTGTTATTTATTTGATGTAAAAACTTGGAATAAATGTTAAAGATGTTCAGATAGTAATGTGAAATATAGTTTTGTCCAGTTAGTCATAATGATGTGTTCCTTTTTAAATTGTGTTGGTTATTTTTTTAATGTTTCTTCCTATATGATGGTAGGAAGAGAATAAACGATCCTAGTCATAGTTTAAATTAATTTCTGTAGGGTTGTACATACAGCGAGCTGTATATGTCTACGCAAGTATGTGTGAGTGCGTATGCATGTGTGTGTGTCTATAGATATATATATATATATATATATACACACACACACAAACACATACATACGCGTGCACACATGTTTGTGATCTAAAATATTTTTTGTTGTGGGTGTGAAGAGTGTGTTACAATTCATATGTTCTGTTTAAGAAAACAAAGTTCCGAATAATAAATATTTGGACCATTACCAGTAAAAAGTAGTAATACTTTGCTTCTTCCAGAGACTTTGCGTTGTTGGTTTATGTAGACTTTTTTTTGTTTTATTCCCCAGTTTCATGTCCGCTGTGTTGATTGTGTGTGCCTCACCGTTGTCACATATCAATATTTGGAAGACGGCGTATCACTGAGGACTGGAACAGCCGCTATATTTGGCACAGCTTGTTTGCTTACACAAACTGCCTTGAAAGAAAATGAAAAATGATTTCCTCTCCTGTAGTGATGTACTGTGTGTTTGAAATTAGATAGACCTGTTTTTGTACACTTGTTTGGTACAGTGGAATGTAAGCAAATGTCCACAAAAAAAAGCAAAGTCAGGTCTTTCATTATTTCTTACGAACCATGCCCTTCCCAGGTCCACAGGTCCTATTGTAAAATGAAATGAAGCTCAATAGAACCTCAGCGCTATGTTAATCCTAATGTTTGAAGCATGGCGTTCAGATCTGTATCGTATTACATTACACAGTAAAATCTGTCATAAGGAATGTGTATTGAATGAACATGAGATTTATCAGAGAAATTAGAAACTGTGTAACATGAACAAGAAAAATAACGCAGTAGAAAACAGACCGCAGAAATACGCGCATCCCTCGATTTATGAATGTCATTTGTTCTGTGTAAGTTGCTTTCGGTAAAAATTTCTAAATGACAAAAGAAATTTCAATGTGACAAATTATTTCTGGTTCCCATTTGCAGAAAAATCATCCAATACTTCTCCCACGTATGTTGGAATTCTATATAGTCATAAAAATAAGAACAGTGCTACTTTTTTGAGATGGTTAATACCTATGTAATGACATTAAGCACTATATCATAATTATAGAGAATAATCAGTTATCTTTATTAAAACTTTAATTATTGTATGTATAATAATCAAAGAATTGATGAGAATCGACCCTTGGACAAAGGTTGGTTTGCAGTAGTGAAAATTCATAGATTGAGACGGTATATTTCAGGTTCTCATGTTGGCAAGTATGAACTTGACAGTTCTCTGGGATATTGTGCTGTGTGTTGTCAGAAGTTGATAATAGAGGCTGTGCCCACCTGTGAGTCTCTGATAAAGTACTACGAGAGTAATTGGCACAAAATCCCAGAAGGCAGTCATCTTTGCTTGAATATTTGTGAGTTACGCTAAAGACGTAAGTCAAGAGACACATTCAGAGTATAAGAGGTTCATGTAAAACTCTTATCAGTGAAGCAGTTTGACTGCATCATATCTTGGTTTAAATTGAAGGAAATGACTGCTCAATCCCTGTCTAGCCATGGTGTTCACGTCGTCGTTATCCTAAGTCCTACACTGACCACTGTCACTCTTCTAATTAGTCAAGGCTGAGAGTGGCTGTCAACATTCTCAGACAAGATTCCAACACTAACCCACAACATTGACCACAACCACCATGCAGACAACCAGCAACCTGACCCCCACCATTACTATCCCAACAACCACCGCCTCTAACATCATGACCACCTCCAGAGACCGGGTGAATCAGACTGAGTCAAGCAGAGAATGATTGAAGCACAGACCATGTAAAGCAGATAATGGGTGGAGCACATACCGAGTCTGGCTGGGACTGTGCGAAGTAGACATTCTGGTTGGGCAAGATTTTCAAAAAATATTCAAATTTGTCAAAATTATCGAAAAATCCAAAACATTTGAAAAATTCGAGATTTTTTCTAAGCTTTATATACACCATCCCTATCAGGACTGTTCTCTCCTGCACCCCGTTTGTCGAACCTGGTCTTTGAAGCGACGGCTTCTCAGATGTTGGGGCCGTGCATGAACGATTCGAACAGAGACAGGCCGAGTCGTACAGAGACACCGGTTCTGGCAGGGACCGGTTGGGCAGGATTTTCAAAAATATTTTAAATTTTTCAAAATTTTCGAAAAATCGAAAAATGCTGGAAATTGTGTGAAAAGCGCACAAAACCAATTTTTTTTCAAAATTTTGAATGTGAAATTCTTCAAACCCCTTTGAAAATTTTCATAATTTTTCGAAAACTCAAAATACGTAGGAAATCGTCCAAAA
>NW_019059724.1:2152770-2200807 GCF_000696155.1 Zootermopsis nevadensis | reverse complement strand
ATCTTTGGCCGATATGTACATCTAATAACATTTAAGAAAAACAACACCTTCGCCCAAAAATGGAAAAACAAACGTAATGAAACATCACCAAAATACTACAGAAATCATAATTGAGTTTTAAGTTCTTAGATATATTTTACACCTGATGATGGTTTTATAAAAACCGAAACATGTTGTGTAAATGTTCCGAAATGTAAATCGATCAATCGATATGGAACATGAATGATATTTTATTATCTTAATTATAAGAAATTTTAAATAAAAAATTATATTGTGATCAGACGGATTAAAATAAATAATTGATAAGCAAAGCCGAACGTCGGAAAATTTCTTTGATATCTTCTCAAGAATCTCTCTTGTTTACAGCAGGAGAATAACTGCTTTCTTTTAAATAAATGCTTTCAGCGTGGTTACTGACAGGTTAAACGCTTTTGAGGTATTTTATATGTCAGGAATCCAAAATTTTGCTCATAAATGTAGACTGCTCTCTCGTGTAACACGCGATTCTAACATACCGAGGTTAAGAACGGTTATCTGAATTTTTACACCAATATTTCGAGCTTATTTGCTCATGTCTAAGAAGGAACGCAACATAGTACACCACATTTCTTGCTAGTTCTCTGATGTCAGTTTCATTACAAGATACCACCTGAAGTTGTGAACTTTCTGATATTTAAGTTTGTAATGCTCCATTATCGTTTCAACCTTTAGTACTATATAACATCATAAATATTTATTAGTTTCCTATTTTGGAAATAAAAAATTGAAAAATACTCAAAATTCTTTTACGCTTCGTATTCTGTATTTCAAGCATCACTTTTCGTTCATACTAGATACTTTGGAAACCCCTGCATCAGTTAATTCCATTTCTATACGTCATACTTCTCCCTTACTAACGATTAGCCAACAGACGAATTTACAATGACATTTAGAGCAAACATCATACGACTAGAGCGTGTTCCGCAAAACTTTCCTGACTCTACTCGCGACACACCTTAATTTGTCAAAGATACATGACGGTACACCACAAAATCTTACCTCAATGAAAGGGGCTCCAAAACTATGCATACACATAAATATGTATCTACATACATATGCTTGTACTATACGTATTCAGGCCTTGAAAACAAAACATTACACACGTTAAACAAAACGTTAGATGACGAACCTGTGTGTGGGTTTGTTTCGAATTCTAATTATAAAAATGTAATATAATTTATAAAACTTGAGGTTCTCACAGCGGTGAGTATGAAGATTTCTGTCTTCTGGGTTATTGTGCTGTGTAGTCTGGTCGATGTTAACCAACGTTTCAGAGGTCATACTGCCTCCGTCATCAGGGCGCAATAACCCAGAAGACAGAAATCTTCGTAATATAATTTTTTTTAAAAAAAACCTTGTTTCGGAACACCGGTTATAGAACACTGAACTAGAAGATTCCAACTCTGTACTTTACACTTTTCCACACGACGTATTAACTAATTGACGGATTTCTTTTAAATTTGGTATAAACACATATTCCTCGAAACAACACGTAATAATATAACTGAAATCTATAACTGTAAGTAGATGAGTGAGTGAGAGAGTTAAGTCATGAGCTTAACGCTCCAGACACGTGACACTCAAAACCCACTTAACACGAGGTCCTGTGGTATTTGTGGTCGGTCTGTACGTATGACGAAAACAGATTGATTTCCCTATTGCTGTCAGGCATCAAAGCTCTTTTGTCCACCAGATGGTCAGTCAACATAATGACTGAGCTGTCTCGGCCCATCTGATATCTGCGGATACTGTAATAAGTATCGACTGTGTTATACATCAATAAAACTAACGAAGAGCAATCACAGTTAATCAGAACAAATGATCCTGTATGAAGCCACGTCACTTCCGATCAACCGATTCCTACACACCGTTACCTCATCTGTCATCTCATCTTTATGCCTTCATTTTTCCCTGAATTCATCTCTCCTCTTGATTTCTTGAAAATAGTTGAATTTCTAGTAGGATTAGCATTAACTCTGTCTTCCTCTTGTATTTTCACCGCTCCCCTTCCTGTTCATCTGACATTCTGACCACCCAACATGAAGAATGGGCTTTGCCTTTCAACACAGAACATTTATTGAGGATCAAAGTTGAGAGAATTCAATAAATATCACGAGAATGCCAAAACTGTTACAGCGGATAGTGTGAGGTAACATTACCTTGAATATCCAACCACTTCACGTGCAGACTGTACGCATTATTTTAATTAGGGTCGTCAGTTTCAATGAGCAGTTACGATTTCAGATTTGTCATCCACAGGCTCAAAAACAATTACTTTAGGATAATTAAAAGGTTTAATTAAATGTTGTGTAACTCATTCCATTATATTCATGAAATGATGATAATTAGAACCGTCAAATACAAATCCTCCACATTAAATTTATTGCTCTCGTTACATTTTTCGACACTTTTCTGACCTCCGTGGGCCATCATGTCGGTTCCTGTGACCAATTAAAGCTCGTTTTTCACCAGATACTGTTTGGAAGATCAAACATAGGAGTATGAAATTGGCTGGCCATTTAGAAATCTTGGGGAAATGAAAGTTAATTACAACATTTTTGTAAGAAAATCTCAAGAAAAGATACCGTTTAGAATACCTCGGCATGGATGGGAGAATAATATTACAATGAGTCATAATTTTATTTTTAATCTATCAAGACCTGCCAACACGTAACATTTTAATGTATTTGCAGGTCACGACGATAATTTGAATACAAACACCAATTCAGTAAGCTGTTAAATAGTACACAAACTAACAGATCGATACAATTAACAGCCAAACTACAATTCAACCAGTTCCCTTTTAAAGCTGTACTCAAAACAAAATATTAATCTCAATATTCATATTAAAGCAAACCAAGCTTGTTTTCACAGTATAATAGACAATTGAAGAGTTAGGAAAAGTTGTAATAATTAATACGATTTTAAAGTGGTGTTTGTTATACGAGTTTCCTTGGGTAAATGGAAAATCTTTATGCAAAACTGTTCCAACCTTCTACTAATGAGAGCTGACTGCCAGAATAGATTAAAACATATGACACCAGGGAACCTCGTAATGGCCAAAAGGAGAGCTGAGGTAATTAATAATCCGACCTCTGTTATTTCACAAATGCGAATTAAATGTCTACGCGGTTCGGACACTAAGTTCTTCCTCTCATAACATTGTTAATGCTGTCTCCTATAAGACACCAAGCGCGAATGTACCAGACCATCCGTAAAATCACTTGCTTTGATTCTTCATCGAGGAACTGGCTTTGTAAAATTAAGTTCACACAGAATATATTTGGTGCTTTCACATTCTATTGAATTATACGATAGTGATTAGTGTAGAAATAATATATATATATATATATACACATATACATACATCTTACGTGTTCATCTGTTTGTATATATTCATGCATGTAGGCCTATGTACGTATACATGTGTGTATCCGTAGGTTCTACCGGAGACGAAATTTGGTCTGGAACGTTAATCATACAGTGTGAGTAAATCGTCAAATCGTCTTGGTTTTATCGAGGTACTCCCCTTGTGATTGTCACATCTCTATTAACATAGAAATTTTAGGGCTGGTCCATCTGGAAGTAACAATAAAAGTAAAGGTCATGAACATAATCCGTGAAGTTATTGCCTACGACGAGAAACTTCCCCAAACCAAACAGTCACGAGGGCTCACGCTGAGAACCATTTTCATGGTAGCCAACCTCTCCTCCCTCTGTGGAAAAGCGACATTTCTAGGAATTCCTTCCCCAACTCGGACACACGCAAACGGAAATAAAACTTTTCGTTTCAATATATAGACCATTAGTCCTTAAAAGGCCAAACTCTCCCATCCTTACATGTGACTGAGATTGGGTCATAAAATTCGGGTTGGGAATCTTCTGTAGCAAAGAGACCTGTGAATTCTCTCAAGAACCATGAATGTGGTTTCATCTCCTTCTTTTCTATCGATTCGCTCAGCATCAGACAAGGCAGGACAACACTTGAACTACTGAGAGGCAGTAAATTCGATGATAAAATTCCTTACGGCTCGTATGTATAAGATGACCCCGAAAAACCTTCACGATGTGATACGACTCAATGAAAATACAACTTATAGGTCTCGAAAGAACACAACTTTTCTCTTTAGTGGACCGAAGCATTCCACGAATTGCTGACGTAAATATTTTAATACGTCAGTTTTGGGGAATATTTTGTAAGACAACATGCCGTCCCCGTCACACCTTACTAATTTTAAGTCGCTTTAACAAAGACACAAAGTAATTTTTATGTAACAAACATTGTTTGTTGTCGTGCGTTTTCTCAAACACGATGTTTCGGAAAATGTATCTGTTTCCTTCATCTTATGGATCGAGACCAGTTCCACCCAAAAGATCCAGCTGAGTAGCAACGTTAACCTGATGATTGAATTAGACCAAATTTCCGAAAAGTCGCTTGAAATTACTAAAAAACAAACCCATGATCATGGTAAACGTTCAAAGTATCATGTTTATGGTAACACACCGGTAAAATCATTTAACTAAGCTTAACTGCAAGGTTAGGTTAGGTTTTCTTGAAAAGTTACAAGCAGCTCAGAAGGCAATGAAATGTCCAACTCACAGGATCACGCAGCTTTCTTATCACGTTAAAGGAAGACACTCTACAACTTGAATCTAGACCACAAAATCAAGTCTCATTTGTATGATATTTTGTCTCATGAATGCCCAGGACTTCCAAGTAATCTCATTTGTATGATATTTTGTCTCATGCATGCCCAGGACTTCGAAGTATTTCCTTCAGCTGTGGTATTGCAACCAGAATGTTGCAAGTCTTTTTTATTATCCCAAGAGGTGGGGGGGTGGTTTTAAACCAAGTGTTATAAATGATCTGGATGCTTCAGGCGGTCGACATGAGTCAAATGGTCCAATGAACAAAGTCCGGAAATATTGTAGTACGATGTACAGAGGATAAACATTCATGAACACATGCTTCAAAATCATTAAGATGCTGAAAAATTCTTTATATGTTTCACGTGTTAAAAAAGTGTTCAAAATTCCCTCAACGCGCATGAACACATGCTTCAACACGATGCTGGCACGAAGCTCGAAACACACAGGTGTGTTAACATCTTTGTTTCCAGCATCCTGTATGCGCTGCCTAGTTTCGTGTTGACACAAAGCACGTTTATCATCGAACTTGGTAAGTAAACGTCTACGGAATGAAGGTCCGGTGACCACGGTGGCCACGATACAGGAGCCTTGGAACCACGACCAATTTAGCGTCCGGGACAAATCTTTCTTAACCACTGCCAAAGTGCCAGGCTATGTGTAGGAGCAAAACATCTGCTGATGTGCGCGCAAACGAGACACCCTCGAAGAGCTTAGGTGTTTTCAGAGAATTCGCAGTTTTGCTGGTAGGATACTTGGATCAGTGAGGTGATCTCCGAAGACTCCGATTCACATTTTAAACAGCATTGTGCATTACTGCAACTGAACCAGCCTTGCGACGTCATATACTATTGAATTTCATGCTCTATAACTTTTTACAGAAGCATTTATGGATCCAATTTCATTGTCTCTTTTTTTACTCATATTCATGGCCTGAAGCTCTTCTGTCGTTAACGTCACGTAATTTAGAATCATCCTGTAAAATCACCCATATGCTTCTTCCAGAATAGATTACTTTAATATTAGAAACTTTGAAAACATAAGTTATGGCTCTACTTATCTTGTAATTCGTTTATCTTCATGTTCCTTTGTACGTTGAGAGATCTTAGAAAGATCAGTCTTATGCACTTTTTCTCAAGGAAAAATGTTTCACTGTGACCAGGAACATAATATTACCATACTAAATATTTTGATGATAGAGATGATTCATTAATTACAGTAATTAAACATGTTATATCTATATGTTTAAACGACCACTACGCCATTTTAGATTATGCGTACCTGATACTCCTAGATCAGTATGTAATTCTCCTTCCATTATTATTACTTCCCTGCTCTATCTCTCGTCTACAATTCTTCTTTATTTAATTGTTTCGTTTTCTTACGACATTTAGGAAATACGGGAAACCGATGTATTAGAACAAGCAATGGGAGCGACAGATTTCTCAAATAATAAAGGGGAAGGTCGGATGAAATAGGGATTCAGAAGACAGGATGTAACTCTGGCGTAGAACAAGGCAAAGCCAAGTATCTGAGTACTGAGTACGAATGTGCCCTCTGCAACCAGGAACACATGCCCGGATTGATTTGTTCTCACTTTCGAAATGTAATGTACTCATGGCGTCGACTTTAAAGATGGCTGTCTTCTGGGTTTTTGCGCGGTGTGGTATGGTGCAAGTCCATCATGATGATAGAGACAGCAAGAACCTCTAACCGTCTATTCTACTACATTACGCAGAACAATAACCCACAGACCAACCATCTTCATACTCACTGTCACCAAACTGAATTTACAAGGTCACAACAAAATCATTCAACTTTGCAGTACGAGCATCGAAGCTCAGATGGGTGAAGACAGCTCAGAACTCGGAGAGTAGCAAAGCTAACACCGCTGTAATTGTAAATTACGGGGGACTCTTTCCGTGACCTTGAAGCAAAATTTACATGATGCGATCGTATTGAAAAATGCTGGTAGTTCATAGTGAAAGCACAAACCAGCCCTGTGGTGAGAGTAACTACTGCAACATGTAACTCTCGGAAGCTTTGTTTCTACCATGAAAATGGATGTGATACGATCGTTAAACCACAGTTCAAAGACAACACTGGACATTTTTTCCGTCGTAAAAACCTCAAATGTCAGACGGTCCTCTACAGTCCGCAAAACGATAAATCGTACGATATTTCGGATGTTTGTTATTTCAGCCGGCCAGCGGGAGAGACCTTGCAAGGGCCAAGGCGAACCAAGCTCTTCTCCAAGCCGCTGAGACATGGGTCTTGACGCTGTTACAGTAAGATTCACATCCTCAGTAGTGATAGATACTCTTTAAGTTTCAACATGACGTGTTTCTGGTATCAGATAACAGCTTTTCATCACACATGATGACACAATATTACCAGAAATTCACGCGGAAATAACACAGCGTGTCCCAAAGCCTCCCATAATTCCAGACAACCTAATCCAGACCAACATTCCCACTAGCATCTCAGTGACCTATGATTCCTTTTGTTAAGCTACTGCAATAAATTATCATCTTCAGTATAAAGCCGTTCGTTTCAATTCCAGTCCCTCGTTGTTTCCTCTGACCACTGCACGAAATTTAAAACTACGTTGGCCTTCGAAAGGGATCACTCAATATCCTCGACTTCAAGATATTAATAATCTCTGACACTGACAGCGCGCTCTGGTCTGAAATAAAATTATTGTACTGCATATGGCCTTTAATGTGTTAATTCCTTTAAAAGATTTGTCCGATTTCTAAAGATCCATCTGACATTATTTATTATTTATTTAGTGTTCTGTCTGACGACAGGTCCATATGAACAGGATCCTTCCATCCTTTTCTCGGACTGGGACCTGTTCATATACGTTCTTGGCAGATGATCCAGAAGTGGTTTGCCATTGCCTTCTTCTGTGTGTGAATGTAGTAATTGTTGGGATGCCACGGAGAAACCGGGGAAGCCCCCGGAGGAAAACTTCGTGTTGCCTAGACCACGGCCTTGCCCAACACAAGTTATAAATTCGGGCACCGCCGGGAATCGAACCCGAGACCCCAGGATTACAAGGCCAGCGTTCTAACCGCTAGACCACCGTGGCTCTTTATCTTACATTGCACACAGATAATTGGATTGCCGTTTCGGAGAAATATACTGTTTCCATCTTCAGGGTTAAAGATGTTACAGTTTGTTCCTCCGAAAACACAAAGAGCATAATCAACAATTGTATCGAATCAGTGGCTGCCTTAAAGAAACCAGATATATTTGTATTTTATTACAACTAATGTAGTCACAGATTGGACTGTGTGAAGGTGATGACAGATGTTAGTAGGTTCGGCGTATTGTATCTGGGAAATGGGAAGAATTTGTTTTCTTTTACATCATTCACAACTTCCATCATCCTCAGAACGTAAGAATGGCTCAGCGTGTACGTGGCCCTGCACACGCGCCATCAAAGCTACACGGAGTTCTGTGATTGAAGTTTGTTTTGTGCTGAATCT
Organism: Zootermopsis nevadensis; assembly: GCF_000696155.1. Next base: position 2,192,627 of record NW_019059724.1, on the reverse strand, counting down.
CACACAGACGTCTCTTCCAGGCGGTTTGTAAAGCGACGTCACTTCTTCGTCTCTCACCTTCACAAACTCGTGACAGCGGGGAAAAAAAAGTGCGAATCGCTATTCTGTCTAGCCTCAAGTTTCCACTGATTTCTTATTCCATCTGTTGCTTTTCAAGTCTCTTTTATATCTCGGATTTCTCTGAAGCGGATGGCGGCGTAGCGTCGGAGTGCTAACAAAGGCCGCTGTGTGCAAAAGCGCTTGTTCCGTTTCATAAAGTGACTCTTATACCCAGGTTATTGAATGGATCAGGAATCGGACACAAAATACGACAAAGTAAGGGAAATGGATTTTCACAGGCTGATCACATTTTTAATTAACAGTTATGGTGCCATGGTGATTTCACAACAAACAACTACATTACTCCCCATTCTGAAATTAGTTAAGTTACAGGGGAATCGTAGGTTAGTATTCTGCTCTAGGGGATGGATCAATCCTAGTTTCACTATGAAAATTTTCTCCTTTTTGTGACGAGATGATTCCTAGTCGAATGAATAATCTGTAGTCTCCACCATCAGGGTTTAAGAAGCCAGAGGCAGTGGGGTCCCCCAAAAACTCCGGTGACCACATTCAAAACTGCGGAAAGTCGCAAACCATCTACACATTCACGGCTGTGAAAACCGAATATCTCACAGGTTAAAGAACTCTGTCGGAGACAGAAACGTAAATATGAGGATAATATTAAAATTAATATGATTAACAAATAGATTTTTGATATGAAAACCACATCATGCTCTTTCAATACAAGCGACCATCCTCAATTTCTTTATTCCTTTCTTTCTCCTTATTCCTTTATTTACTTCCGCCTTCATCTTCCTCTGTATCTCTAACTTATTCTTTGCCTTCGCCTATCGTCTTGTCTCTGTCCTTCCTCTTTATCTCTTCCTTATGTTTCTTTATGTAACCATCACCTTCCACTCCATCCTCGTACCATCCGCCTTTCAACCCGTATTTATCTCACTTCTTATTCCCCCACTTCTCTCTGATCTCGTCATTTCAGTTCCCTCTCGACAAACGAGGTCTTCTGGTACGCAATGGGAGAAGCTCTTACGTATGAAAATGGTTCCTTGTTACAAATTAATTTAGCAAATCTCGCCGGAAATTTATTCTCAGACGTTACATGAATTCAGTCATTTGCGGAGTTTGTAATCCGCGTCTTACAACACAAAACTGAATATATTATTGCTTAATTGATGTATTACAACGTTATAATCTGCTTTCAATTGTCTGGCACTCATCTCAGAACTTAATTTATCTCTTACATTAAGTATATATTAATTTTTGTCCGTCTAATCACAATAATTCTTATTAAATATTAAATTATTACAATAGTTAACATTTAAAATATTTAAAATATTAAATGATGTTCTTTATCGAAATATTCGATTTACATTAGACCATCATTTTTCATGTTTCACGACATGTTTCAGTTCCTAAAAGCACCATCCTCAGGTGTATATAATTATATAAAGCTTCAAAACGATAAATAATTCAAATACAATTTTCATACATTATGCTAGCGTACATTTTTTATCAGATTTTTACCAGATATCAAACGATGTTCTTTTTGAGATTTTTATTCCATTTTTAATAACACACTCGATGTTGTTCTGTATATATACATTTCGATAAAGAACATCATTTAATATTTTAAATGTTAACTATTGTAATAATTTAATATTTAATAAGAATTATTGTGATTAGACGGACAAAAATTAATATATACTTATTATATCACAATATGACGCAACTTTACCATCTCTTACATTAAATCTAATTGCGTCTGTTCCTGACATAAAATTATTTAGAGCGAGAAATTTTTATTTTATCAAGTATTGAAAGAAAAGGACAAGGCCTAATAAAGAGAAAAACAGAAGAAGACAGACTAACTTACACAAAGAATTACTTAATCTTATCTGCGATTGGTGATGCATGTAGCACGCTTGGATAGCTCAGAAATGCGTCTAAAGTATTAGTCGGAAAACCTAAAGGTAAAGACAGTTTGAACCCCCAGGAATATTCAGGGGGAGTATAACTAATGTTATAAAAGTGAAATAAGATGATTAAATTAATTGAATAAGGTTATGGAGTGAAAGTTCCATAAAAGAAGCGATGTTTTTGACCAGCTAATTAGGCACATCGAGTTCCCGTTCGAATCTAGGTTGAGGCGCTGCCAGCTGATCTGAATGGTATTCTCACAGTTTTCCTCAGTGACTTCAATCGCAAGATGGTATCATAAAATGTCATTACCGTCTCCCACTCCCTCTGTAGTTAAAACATCGTCATTTAAAGGCTATTATTTATAATCCCTTCATTTCTATGTACATGACTGAATAAATTATTTAATTTGTTTGTATGTCAATGCTTTATCAACTGCGTAGTTTACTTACACTCAAATGTCAATGATTTGAATAAGACATTAAATAAGGCAGTCTTGGTTTATTTTAAGTGCTGATTTAAGATATCTTCTTAAGTTTTCTCACAAAACAGTATTATGTTAGAGTATAAATTGAGCCAGTTCAATGGACATCCAAAACCCATACGAACACTCTCCTCATATCTGAACCCACGATGTCCTTTACACTTGAGGTATCGATCAATAAATGACACGCGTAGCGCTGATAATAATGAGTTAGAACATTAATGAAGTACCAGAATTCGGCCAATGGTAAAATAGCCTATTGAAAAGTGACACTATCAGGTTTTCATGAAATTTGGCGCCTCTTTTGTAACATGGAGATCGAATATCGTGAAATGTACATCAGGCTTCTGGGACCTATATTGATTCACCTGAATCCACTTGTTCTACATCTTGTTTAGCTGAGATCTCTTTTAATACTCTCCTGCCACCTCAAACATGCAGTCACTTCATTTAAGGTTATCCACTCAAAATTATATGAGCGTTTCTCGTTTATTACCCAGAAGTACAATTATAAAATTCGCCAACATTTTCCTTAAAGTACATAATGTATGTCCCCACAAAACACGTGCGAATCATTCTGTCAAAAAAACATGGATGTTTCATCAAAGGAGTATTACGATAGTCGATTTTCTTTATCAAGTAATATCGATACCATACCCGGAGAGGTTATGGGTATCATCTCAGTACGCGAGACAGTAATTTTGTAAAATGGATGGAACAATGTTATTAGACCAGGACGGTGATGGATGAGTCCTGGCCGTCAAGACGCTCAACGGCAGAGCAGAAAGACACGTGTTGAAGGGGTGGGGATGGAGAAAATCACGCGAGAGGGAACTTCAGCATTTGCCTCTTTACCTAATACAGGAATCTCTCGGTTTACGAACAAGTTCCGTTCCAAGACGTTCTTCGTTATATGAATCTTGAATTCCTGAGCTTTTACGATACGTATAGTATAAGTTAGCAGCCATTTTAAAGTATTAAAACCATGTACTAAACATCGAATGGTCTTTACAGTAAGTTTTATTATAATGTATGTATGCGTTATGGCTTATCGTATACGATACGTAACGTAAAATAAAATAAAAGATTAGTTTTATTAACCAAGAAAAGTTCAGTATAATTATCATATAATAATTTTCTGATAATTATTGTAATAAATACATTTTTAAAAGTTTATTTATTTAAATCTTACAATCATGTTCACTATACATTTGGAACTCTACCTATTGGAGACTTTAAGAAATTTTAAATGAATAATTATTAGTATTATTGAGACGTTCGTTATACCGAATGTTCGTAAGTCGAACGTTCGGATACCGAGAGTTGCGTATATTCCAAGGCGATTAGATCTAAAGAGGATGGGTTTGGAGGCAATGGCAAAGCACACGGAGGACAGAACTAAAGGACAATATCACAGGATAATATTAAAGTCGATAACTCTATGTTTCAGAGGACCGTCGCACACAATTTGTAGACATACGTATTACATAAAATCCAACAGAGTTTTACACGATGGCAACGTTGCTAGTAATTGCTACTCACAAATATGAGTTACGAAGAGGGTATTCCTTTCTGGAATATACATAATATTTTCATACGTTCTTTACAAAATGTATTCAGAGGTATCGATAGTCTCCACTTTGGCCACCAGATCGCAGCACCTCAATATCTACACGAATTTTTCATCCGTCATTTTTTTAACACCGCCCAATGGATATTCAAAAGCACGACTTTGAGGTCGTGCAGAATAGCACTATAAACTTAAAATTTCGTTCGGTATAAATTAAATGCAAGATATTCTTATAGAATGATATTTTTCTTCGGTTTACAATGTCCCTTTCGCTTTTCCATCAGTAGTAAACCTAAAAATTATCCACAGGATCATAACATATAATAAATAAAAAACCAAGAAATATTTATTACTTTGTTTTATTAAAGCTGTCATGACAATTATCTACTAGACTATAAAAACGATAAATTTATGTTTAATATAATTATATTATATTTATATTTGTAAATTTTAAAGTGATATGACATTTAGGGTGATGTCACCTAAGCTTATTAACAGACTATGCAACAATTCATAATACTTGAGATAAACACCATTTTATAGGTTTATCTTCTCTTATCATCTGCTTGTCTATGTTGTCAGTAATCATTAATCTGTGTTTCCCCTAGGGAGATAATATTTCACACCAACAAATCAGGCAAATTTAAGTTCGTGAATATTTCATTACACGCTTTGTCAGACAGGATCCGGCAGAATAATGAGTTCCGATCTGAATAACAGCAAACACTTGCAAAAATTTAATCTTCCCCTCATTTCATTACGAATACAATTTTTATATGAGAATATTATTCCCAAACACTTGAAAGTTTTCATATTTTCAATTTTTTTTTCCTAGGTTCCCTTATATCATAAACTCGCCCTGGATTCAGCTGACGACACAACAACATATATCATTTTTAATCACTTCGATTCTACGGATTTTATCTCGCCATTGTGGGATTCAGAATAAAATGGAATTCTGTCTCGTATTTCGTCGTTAAGAAAATCTTTCATCCTCTCCAATACCGTTACTGTAACGCCACAATGTTTCCGTCCTTTGTTAACTGCGATGTTTTGGGTTAGGTTTCCAATACCTCCTCAAACCTCCCCCCCCCCCCAAACCTAACCTAACCTATAGCAGACCCACAACAAACGCGTGACGACAGACAGCATATGACAAAGAAAATGAGAGTTATTTTTCTAGTGTTCTCCGGTCCACAGGAGAGATCGCTGTCTTATATTTTGCCTCCACTCAGGGTTGCTTGATGACTGAGTTATTGAAAAATTGACTTCCGAGAGGGGGAACTTTGTGTACAACAGAAGTAGGAAAACGACAGTGGTTTAACTGAACTACTCAATCAAACTGTTACGGAAAACCTCTATAATATAAATGCGTTGCGTTGTATCATCCCAAGAGACTGTCGGGAAGAAAATATCGTACTCAGAAATTGACAGAGCATAGTTATCAGAGAGCGTAAATTGTGCATTCAACAAAGATGATTTATATCTTTTAGATTTGCTTTCTTTCATCTCTACCAAATCTTCTTTAAAATCCCCTTGTCCTTTCATATATCGTGATTTATCGATTCGTCTCGAACAAGCGTATTGGTTGTTGAGTAACTTCTACTAGAAATCAAAGATGATATAAAACTTGTTGTCTCGATGTGAAGAACACTGTTTGAGGGTATTTGAGAAGAATTTGGTGAGGAAAATATATGACCCCCCTAACAAAGAGAAAATAAGAGAGAATGATGAGAATTACATAACGTCAAACTTTTTTAATATTATTCATGTGATCAAATCAAATAAGATATGATGAAATGGTGGATCATTAATCATCCCAAAATGTGACAAAGTTCAAGTATTTGAGATCAACGGTAATAATACAACAAAGAGAGCATTAAATTCGGAGAAAGCGTTTTGCTTCGATGTTCAGAATCTTTTGTATGCTAACAGAAATGTAAATATAAATACATAGAAATACAATTTTGCGTTATGTATTGTATGGATGTAAAACTTGGTCCCCCCACCGTAGAAAATTACAAGACCTTCATATATTTTAACTATTCCGATAAATGCTATTAGAGTAATCATACTAAGGAGAATGAGAATTATGGGATACGTAACGCGCATGCGTGTATCATTTTTATTTGTAAAACGTAGAGATCATTAACTAGAAAGACGTAGGCGTCAGGTGGAAAAACAATATATCTTGGGAAATTACAGAGGTTAGGTTGTGCACTGAATTTTTCTGGCTCTGAATTGATTTCGATGCTGAGCTCTTGTGAATAAAAGGTGATAAATATTTGAGCTTCATAAAGGTGCGACATATCTTGACTACATGAGCGACTGTCAGATTATCATTAAGGACACTTCTTCATGCAGTTGGTTACATTTAATGAACAGGACGTGGAGAGTACATGGAAAGTTGAGCTATGCATATAAAATATTACGCGGAAAATCTCAAAGGAAGACATTTTGAAATACCTATACTAAGACTGTAGGTTAAAAGTCTTAACTGTATGTTAGATAAAAACGATGTGAATTGAATCTGACTCGGACTGTGAGCTCAGTAATGAGCGTTCTATAAAACGGGGTAAATTTCTTAGCTAGCTGAGCAACTATGAACATTTCATGACAAATCATGGAGTTACTTAGCTAATTAGTCACTTGTAAAGAGACTGGCTTCTGAGTTCAATCGCAGGCAGCCGACTTTGAAGTTTCTCGCCCCTGGAGACGCACCACTCAAAGGTCTACACTCACCTTCACCTAGAACGGAGGTAAAGAACTGTGGACCTCCCCGTGGGATCCTTAAGGCCTCATGACGAGCGTCATTAGAGCATGATCTATTTACCTCCGCGTCTGGATATCCGCACTGCTATATACTAAAGTCATATCAAGGTTACAGCTAAGTTCGCCTTCTCCTTACGGATTAAACTGAAGCTTATGACAAATTCATAGCCACATGAAAATGGTCTTCCTTCACCCAGATAAGAACAGACACGTGTTTGTAAACTGTTATGGTCCATTACGTTCATGATCCATTATTTTAAAATGGATTAGTAATTTTTCATTCCTGAAATAAATGTTTCTTTACGCGAGTTGCTTATCTTGACACTGCAGAAAGTGATACATGCTAGTTTAATCTTGTAAGTTGTTTGTTCCATCAGCCACTGGCACATTATAATGTCGCATCTAAAGACAACGGAATTATTTAAGATACAAACCTAAAACTGATCAAAAAACTTCTGCTATACGTGTAATAATATAACTATATTTCACGTCAAATGAGTACACTATTTTTAACGGATTAAGCAAAATTTAAATTCACGATAAAAGTTTTGTGTTATCTCCGCAATTATCATGCTCCAATGTATCTTCTCACATCGACATATTTTATAGACGTCATTATAACATCCTTGTGAAATCTGACGTCTCAGATACTTAATATCTCAGCTGTTTTTGTAATTTAGTTCAGTATATTAATTTTGCAGTCGAACGGATTTATTTCTTTGAAACTTAAAGTTTCTGTTAGTGATTTCGTACTAAAATGTTTCCAAGGTTTATTAAGCAATATGTAATATCTACACAAATCGAATTTTTGGTTCGAGAAAAAATAATGCATAATATTCAAGTGAATGCTAGCGAAGACCTGTTTTCATTTTTAATCGATTTACTCGGTATAGCTGGGCTTTTGGGTGTAATACTCACATGACGTATAATGTTTTCAGCAAATACTGAGATTATATTTGTGAGTGGGCGATACAGAATGTTCTTCTACACATCCGGTAATGGAAGATTGGTGGGAGACGATTTACGTAATTGGGCAAGATGTGGATCGGTTTGATATTTATAGGGCCACAATTTTGACCAGGTAAAATATGCAAATTAAATATGTGACGTCACAATTCTGGTAATACTTAGTGATCAGCGCAGTTCAAACAGTTAAAATGTAGGACATTTGAACACAGTGATTTTTCAGTAGATTATACAGAATATGTCTGACTATAAAACTCCATTATGGAAAAATATATTTCCTTACATTCGCGTTTCTCTCGCGAATCAAATGAAAAATTTTGCTGGACAACAAATGTTAAATTTTCGAATGCATTTTAAAGTAATTTTGACAATAAACGTTTGCTGTTGCAGTTAAGTTTATTAAGCTTTTGCGCCAAATATATTTCCTATTTCTTTTCTTGATGTACGTAAACCTAAACCAAAATTCAAATAAATAAACAACAGGCAGCGTCATCACTCAGAACTCTCAGAAGCTGTGACTGAAAAAGTCATAGTTTATTTATTACATGTGAGGGCAAACGAGACCCATTGCTCAGTGCATTTATTTATCAGAGTTCAAGCACATGTTTTAACAGGTCGCCTGTGAGGAGCTTAATGAAGGGTGACCATGTAGTTCATGAAAAGAGGTTTTCAGGAGAGTTTTATCGACCACGTGGCAACAAAGAAGGTGATGTCAAAAGTTGAAGGATTGTCTCGAGAGGCAGAACAAGTGCCCAGACTTTCATCATCACCTCTCTTCCTGAGTAAAATGATCGCTAGCAAACAGATTCGCCACCACTTATATTCACTGCCAGATGTGTGTAAGGACATAATAAAATGATTGTAAATGACTAACTGGAAAGTATTTAAGACCGAAAGACAGCGATCATAACCATTCTCGGTGTATTCCTACGGGCTTTGTTTGAACGTACTGGATAAAACATCGAAAACATTAGATTAGATTAGCCAGCTTCTAGGTCGAGAATCAAACCCGATACAAAACGGGTTTGTCAACTGTTCAATCAGTTTCATAAACAAATTAACCCTCAGAAATCCTTTCATTTAGACAAAGCGCCTCTGTTTGGAAGTGGTCCATTTAGAATCTCAGCATGTCTGCTCTGAGGCATGTCGTAGTTTTAATCAGTCTCCTGACCAAATCTATAAACTTATAGGTTGCCGTTAAATAGATTACAACCGCCTCCTTTCATAACCTTTCAGATTCGTCACTCATTATGTAGGGTAACTCGACTTCTCATCGACGCTTTATAACCTCTGTACTGAAAACTGCATCGCTGAATAACGTGAGAGTGAACAGTTTGTTCAATCTCAAGGTACAGTTAACTCTTTCAAGTGTTCGTCGGGCTGAGTCTGACCTGATGAGAGCCACATTCCATCCGTCTCGATGGCCTCAAAATTAAAATAAATTAGCTTCCGTAACCCGTCACAAAGTATGACTCGTTAATTTTTGTTCTATTTTACTAGGTGTGTTTGGCAAAATTCTTTGTTTATTTCAGTACAAATATTTCTATCAGGCAACAAATGATGTTTCGTATTTCCATCATATCTGTCATGTTATATTCTATCAGTTATTACTCATCTGCTCCAATTAAGGACTCCTTTATCTTTTTCCAACAAAATTTGGTATTGTTTCGTTACGATTACAGATTTTATGACTAGCGTAACGTAACGTAAGGAACTGCTAACACATAACAGGAAAGTGGCGCCTTCTGTTACATATTACCGCTACTTTAAGTTCGACGTAGTCTCAATAGGTGACTCTGCAATCTGTTAAACAAGAGTAGAAACCAAACTTATATTCCAGTATTTGAAGTTACAAAGATTCTTTACTCCTTGTCGAGTGGTAACTATGTCTACCAAACGCTTCAATAATCGGTAACTAGCAGTCCTCACACAGTGTGAATAATAACAAAAGAAGACAGCGATTCCTTCCTCTAAAATGTACAGTCATCTCTGCTGTTATACGATAGTTTCATTCATGTAAGACGCCGACCTATAGAAAATCGCGTAGTAAAAATAACCCTGGAACCTCCGCAGAGATTAAATTAGTCGTTTGAAAGTTTAAAGCGCCAGGAATTAAAGTGCATAAGAGGAAACTCGCATATGCAAAAGTTTGCGTTTCAAAAACAGCTTTAACCAATTCATCGATATCATTGGAGCAAATTCGCGTTAACGAAACATACGTAATTGCAGAGATGACTATTTCTAATTTTTTTTCAAAATCAGGGAAGTAAGATTTACGATTTAGTATAAGAATCAGTACGAGAAACATTGTAAAACGTTATAATTAACAGTAAAATATATTTTCTGACTTTTTAACTAGCTGGTTTAAAAATCGGCGTTATTCTGAATCGGCGCAAATCGAGGACTACCTGTAGTTGTAAACTGAGTCGAGTCTCCAAGTAACTTGTGGCGCATTCTGTGATATTGTGGCGCTACTATTTCAATATGACTTCTTGTGTATATTTCAATGTTCCACAGCAGATGGTAATGTAATGCGGTAAATGACACAAGTTATGCAACCCCTTTCTCAATTTCACATACATTCATTTGCGCTGTTGTAAATTGCAATTATTTTAACTGACCCAAATCTACAATAATTCCAATGCGCCTCGTAGACACAGTTAAAAGCATGAACATGAGTTCGCATAAACCTATTAATAATGAGCTGAGGGCCAGTCAACAGTAGAACTACTGATAATGGTAATACTGATACATTACTACTATATTATTAAAGACTATAAGAGGATCCATATAGCAAATACTTCGGCCAACACATTAATAGTGATAATGTAACAGATATTAATATCAATACAGGCACAAAACAAGCTGTACACATGAAATGTATGTTATTTTAATATAACATTCCTCGCGAACCGAAATACAGAGGAAACTGAATGCATTTGACTTCGTAAAATGATCCAGTTTATAATTCGTGTCACTTAACATTCCAAATCTTTCCACACGCAGCCTGGCAGACCTGGTACAATTCTTAATATTAAATTATTATAACCACAAAACTTACAAAATGTCCACTCTAATTCGTCATGATTCAGAAAGTTATTCGCCAGCTTAATCTTTATCACAGACCTGTCCGTATTTGCAGTATAAAAATGGAATTTCATTATTAATTTATATTCACTTGTTTAGCAAGCGATACTTAATACCGGGAAAACAAATCAACTGTTTATGACGCGAGGAAATAATGTTCAATTTCCAGACGTACTGTAAGTGTCTCCTAAAGGCGAAAAGATGAATTAACTAACAATGCCGAAACGACAATGCTTTCTTATTTTCTTCTAAACACCCTTTTGTAATGACCGACGGTGGTCTAGCGGTCAGAACGCTGGCCTTTTAATCCAGGGGTCTCGGGTTCGATTCCCGGGGGTGCCCGAATTTATAACTTGTGTTGGGCAAGGCCGTGGTCTAGGCAACACGGAGTTTTCCTCCGGGGGCTTCCCCGGTTTCTCCGTGGCATCCCAACAATTACTCCATTCACACACAGAAGAAGGCAATGGCAAACCACTTCTGGATCATCTGCCAAGAACGTATATGAACAGGTCCCAGTCCGAGAAAAGGATGGAAGGATCCTGTTAATATGGACCTGTCGTCAGACAGAACACTACAAATAAAAAAACCCTTTTGTAGTACTTTGTAGTACTTCGCAGTTAGGCTTCTCTCTCAGAGAAGTAATTCGTTTCATTGCCACATATATTGACGAAGCTACAAGCTACTTAACGACTTACTTCATTGTACGAGATTAATGGTGAACACAAAGAATGTATTCAGAAAATATTTGTTAGGGCAACTAATTTCATCAACAGCGTCCTCTGTGACATTGCTTTCTTCCTCGGCTTGGAGGTGTTAACCCAGCGAGTCAAGAAAGCGTATAGCGAACGTGGATGTAAACTGTAAATGTAAAGGGAATAAAGACATAAACAATAAAAGTTCAAGAACACAAAGAAATGGAAAAATATATGTTCCACATTAACATAAACCAAGTTGTCTTTAATAAAAGCAGTAAAAAGTGTATTCTTCTCTAAAACATTATAGTAGCTAGTAATATATTACCAGTCGTAGCCATTAGAAGAACACGTGTGATGGAGCTGAGGCGGAGAAATGACCACCTATGGTGACTGGTAAATTTTCTATATACTTTAAAATGAATAAGATAATCGAACTGTATTCCCCTGTCAGTATGAAAAAGGGCCATACTGATGCACTATATTCATTTTCGGAAGACTTGAGCTTCGCCTAGGGTGCCAAATACCCTTGCGTCACCACCACTGTACACACTCCCGGCGATTAACACCAAAATCCTCTGTGGCGCCACCTTGCGTCATCAAAAAGTTCCATCCAATGAAATACAAACAAAACAATCATCTGTAAATTTAAGACACTTCACGTTATCCTGTACTGAAATTGCAGCTGTTGCCTGGAGACTCAGTACACCCCGCCCCCCATCGGCGCCAGTATGTTTTTACCTACCGTAACAGAGACTCAATCCGTCCGCCCAATATGGTGGCAGCCCTGAGACGTAGCGGGGAAAATTACAAAATTATTTATAATGAGAAGAAAAAGTAATGATTTGTCGTTAATACCTTGTGTATGTCAGTATTTGTTTACTATTGAGTGTGGTTGGCTATTGGCTTTTCTATAGGCTTCTCTAGTACTATTGAAGACCTGATTCAATAAGGTATTATGAGTCAATGTATGGCAGTTGTTTGCAGATTTATGGTGATGATCGTGACGGGTCAGTTATATTTTAAATCCAAAGCATATTAAAGTATATTAACTGTATTTCAATCCCACAACACAGATAAGAATTCACTCTTTAATAAATATACAGCTTGAAACCAGTGTTATTAAACGTGTTAGATGCGTCAGCATTGTCCGTTCATCTCTTTACCACATCTGTATAAGCGATGTTTTTAATTTTTCAAAACTACCCTGAGAATGGAGAAAAAGACCATATTTGAAAACGATGGAATTTCATTAAATATTGACGGAACTGTCGGCATGAGAAAATTTAAAACAAAACGTACAGGTTACAGGATCTGATACTTTTTTTCATGCACGAATGTTAGGGCGTGCCAGGCTTACGATTCGTATTCTGCCACACACTGGACACCGAGCCTCTCTACAGATGGCTATGAACATACATTGTAGTCAGAGTAGATTAAAAGGACATGAGTGATTAATGCGCCATTATAGAAACAACAATATATCATTTTAATCTTCTGTGACTGTAATGCATATACTATGTAGCAGAGTTTAATTTTACACTTAATCTTCATTCGTAATATTGAGAGTACAGGTTACAGGATCTGATACTAAGGAAGGGTCATTCGGCAAAAAAGTTTAACGAAAAAGGGAAACGAAAAAGTGTAACAAGTGTACCTAGGGAACGTCGTGTTTACTCGGCATTGTTGTTACCTATAAAACATTTCATTACATTACTTTACATTACATTCATCTATCACAGACCCATCTTAAGCGTAAATAATTCAAGTTAAATAAGCAAAGTCTTAATCAAACTTTACTCAATTGTAAAGCATGTATAAAGGAAATATTTATAATAAAGCCAATATATAAACTTCCTTTCCGTATAGACGTATTTACGTCAAATTCTCCAGAACCGTGGTTCCACTGTAACTTTTTCTGTGGGAGAATAGTTATACGTACTTTTATATTCAGAAAAAGTTTTAGAGTTAGACTTAGTTTTATACTGAGTACAAATGAACAAAACCATTAAAATCATGCATGATGAGATTAAACACATATCTCTTATGTAGGATTTGAGGTTTTCACGGCTATGAGTCTGAAGATGCATGAATCATCAAGGCGATGATTCATAGCAGCAAGGACCTCTGAAACGTCAGTAAACTTCTACCACACTACACGGCACAACAATCCAGAAGACAGCTATCTCTTGATTAAAAACGAAATTAGACAGGGGATATTTTAGCTAATTAAAGGATACTAGCTATTCAATACAAAATATTCCATTAAATGGAAAATGGAAAGGTATTGACTGCGTTGTGGTACTTTCGACTTGAACATAACAGGGTTGGAAGAAATGTTCTGTAAACAAAACTATATTAAACGAACGACTCACAAAATCTCTAGCAAATGTAAAATACATAAATAAATATGACAGAGCTGTGTGGATATTAGAAAACCATGTGAAAGTGCCAACTAAATTATATCTGCTTATGACACAGAAAACAACTGGCATTTTCATGACAGGGAACATTTAATACCACTCCCAGTAGTAAGAACTGTTGATGACGGGAAGATCTGCTTCTTAGCAGTTGTTCCTGGTTTCTGAAGACAGTCTAAGCCGCATGGTCCCATTATATCGGAATAAAGTAGTCTGAAATGTTGACAAACTTTGTTTTGGTGGTTGCCCTTATGTTAGAACAGTTCATTGCTGTGTGAAGATAAATAATGAGTCTCCGCGGCGCTCAGAGCAGCTATCATATATTTCAGGCACGGCGGATTATGGAAGTGGCGTCTTTACTCCTGTCTGCTTTAACCGATGCGTGCGCAACTCGGCTGCGAGTACGTCTCACTCGCTTGCGAGTGAGACGTACATACACGCCCCTTCTGACTGGAGACGCAGTAGCGCGGCTCAGGATACTGAATGAGATGAATAATTAGAATGAGAACAGGGAGAGAAAGGAGAAGATGAAGTAAAGAAAGGATTAAAATAATATGCGGAGGACAAACCAAAGCATAGGATGCACAGGAAGAATAGGGAATACAGATTAATGAGTAGAAGGAATACGAAAATGAAACAGGGAATATAACGTTCAGGAACAAAGAGGGGGAAAGAGAAGAGAAAGATAATAGGAAGAAAGGGAGAGGGGGAGATTGAGAGAGAAAAGGAGAAGAGGTGGGTTATGAAGGACACGAAGGAAGGGAAACAAAATGTGATGCAGAATAAAAGGAAATCAAATGTATATGTCATGTTGCCTCAATAAGGCAAGTGTTTGTAACAGCACCTAAGGAAAACTCCTTTTTCATGACGGCAAAGTCTTTCAAACTTTTATTTACGCGTTTAATGATAGATGGAATAAGTAAATTTACAGACCTTAATTTTGTTACACGTGACGCGTCTGACTGTATGACTACATTCGCGAAGCCAATGTTAAAACATTTATAAACGTTCGCTGTGAAGAAATTCATCTAGACGCAGATCGAAATCAACAGTAGCAATGATTACAGTTGAATATAAGACCTTGGTGTAAACAAATACCGGCTCATTCACAACATCGGACCCTCTGAAAGACGACCTCATTAAGCTGTCTCCACGCTTAATTAAACTCTACGCACGAGAGACGTGGATAGATGGAAGTGAGTGGTCAGATTTACGCTGACGCTACCTTAACCCCATCAGATATCGGTTATATGAAAGAATAGGTGGAGCCTGAGTCATTATAAACACAGGAGTGAGTGACGAGGGTAAAATCGATTCCTGGCTCTACAAAGATTCGAATTCCGGTCATCCACCAAGCAGAATCGCAGATGGTGCTTGACAGGCTGACAAAGAAAGATTTCCAGGGATGCTTCCAGGCTAGGCAGCGGCGCTGGGATCGTTGTGTTCACTCCCAGGGGAACTACTTCGAGGGTGATGGATGAATTTAATACCTGAGATAAGTGTACGGGTTTTTATCCGCGCAGTCTTGATACTTTCCGATCGCACCTCGTAAAGAAACATATACTGTCCGTACTAAAAACATTACTTGTAGTTAGCAGTCTTAGTCCTTATGTTGGTAATGTCTTTGGTTTACGTAGTATATGCGCTATTTCCCCCCATTCTACCCGTAAGTCAGTGACGTAAGCAAAACGCACAGCTTAGTCCCGGGTACAGTAACTCAAAGTGTATCTTCCCTGGCCTATACTGCATGCATTAGAGTGCTAATGTAAAGGAGAGAGAGAGTAGAAACCCATCAAGAGCAAATACGGAGACAAACTAAAGGGTTTCAATCAGCAACGTTCTAGATTGCAGTAGAAGTAATGTAATTCGGTAATCAAACTTGGTTTCAAGTTGAATCTGTTGCAGACGTGACTGAAGTGAGATTTGGGGGGGAAAATAAAGCAAAGTGTCTGGCTGTCTAGTGCACCAGTGGATGAAAGTGAAGATTTGCTGTTAGAACTCCTAAACTACCCCCCCACGTTCCCGTGTCTCCGAGCTCAACCTCACATATATTTTTGTTTTTGGTCTTAAGATTTTGCCATAAAATTGAAACGAGAAATGTTCCACTGAGGTTGTCAAGGTGATAATCTCACGGAGGACGCGGCAAACAAATACTGAGAAGGGCATACTGGCACATAATTGTTTAAGACCAAATGGAAGCTACCACTTGACAGATATGGATGTAGATGATAGATTAAAAAATGTAAAGATATAGCTCGACTTTAAAATATAATAACATTACAAGTTCTTAAGTTATGTTTTAATATCACTGTAAGACTTTGATAATTGTCACCCTGATGATGGAGGCAATAAGTACCTCTGAAACGTCTGTCAGTAGATACCAGACTACAGAAGAGAAGCATCTTAAATTTTTATTTCGTTAGTTCGACTATTTCGTAGCTGAAATGAAAAATACTGGCCACAATATGAAAAAAATTAAAAGAAATTCCGTCTTAATAAATGACTGTTGTGATTTTCTGTCGTTCCATTTCTGGAGATGTGAGCAAACGCGACTCATGGCTGGCACACAATCCTCACATGGACTGAAGTTAGAGCCAGACTTCTGACGGTTTAATTACAAGTCTGTTTGTTCTCTCGTTCCACCCGACCTATCCCTAGAAATGAAATTCTCCCCACTTCATATTTCCAGATACGATTCAACAGTGAGAAGAGGCGAAAACATTCAGTGTCTAGCATCTTTCACAGCACAAAACTTTGGTATCAATTGCGCTGGCGGTGTAAATGCAGGCAGATTGGGTAGAGTTTTAGATTGACGTTAAGCTTGTCGCAAGCCAGACGAAACTTTCGCGGCATGTCAACGTACAAGTCCGTCGGCCAGTCAATCATCACCATCTCTGTCGAGTATTTAAACTCAAAATGCAGATTCACAAGTAGAAATTAAGTTGTTAATAATAGTCATATTTGAGTCTTTAATAAGAGTAAAAACATCTTGTTGGTCTTCTTGGTTATTTCGCAGCGAGGACCTTTAAGTAGATACCCACGTTTCGGAGGGATATACTGTCTCCATCTTCAAGGCTATACCCACGTTTCGGAGGGATATACTGTCACCATCTTCAAGGCTGAGAACTGATATCAATATCGATATTAAAAAAAATAAATATGTACTTGTAATTTGTTAGTGCTCAATTATTTTATACTCAAAGTAACTCCGTTAAATCTGATGATAGTGATGTACAAAGATCGATATTTACAAATTTAGTTCCTTTGATAAATTGTGTTTCCTTTCACAGACACGTCAGATTGCTGACCCCTAGAAAGTTATGAGAGCAAATGAAGAAATACAGAAAGAAAGAAAAAGGAAGAAGAGACGATAAATAATAAAATGTTTATAAGAAATTCTTTCAGCATTTTAGTCACAAAACGTGAAGGGAAGAGACCATTAGTGAGACATAGACGTAGACGACGGAATTATATTAAAATGGATCTTAAAAATACCAGATGTGATGTTTTTAAATGAATCAAATGATTTATTATACAGCCCAGTGTCACGCCTTGTGAACATGACAAATAAACAACCGGGGTTTATAAACGCGTAAAACTCATTAAACATGTGAGCTACGACCAGTTTCTGAAGATGGATTCTGTTACTTGGAATCAGTGGTTTTGTGCACTAATCCTGCTGCAAATGCATTGCTGATACTCTGAGGTGAAATAATTATGACGACAACCACGTCAGATTCAAAGATAATTTATTGCTAATTCCACAGCATACGATTCTAAAGGAAGAACTCCACATGCGACGCATCCTGTCTGAGGACCAGAAGCAGAATCGACTTCTCGTTTGTCAGGAGCTCAAAGATCTTGCAAGAACCGACCCCAACTTCCTTTCTAAGCTCCGTGTGACTTCTTCCTCTTCCCAAAGATGAAAATTCAGCTAAAGGGAAGGAGATTTGAGACGATAGAAGAGATTCAGGCAGAATCGCAGATGGTGCTTGACAGGCTGACAAAGAAAGATTTCCAGGGATGCTTCCAGGCTTGGCAGCGGCGCTGGGATCGTTGTGTTCACTCCCAGGGGAACTACTTCGAGGGTGATGGATGAATTTAATACCTGAGATAAGTGTACGGGTTTTTATACGCGCAGTCTGGACACCTTCCGATCGCACCTCCTAGTATGATTAGATGTTTTATCATTTTGAAATATCGAGATTTACATTCAATATCTGGTTTGATTTTATTATTTCTGGGCCTATTTTTTGTTTATCTGGAATACCAAAGACTATTAGGCTAAGTAAACAACAACATCCACAAAACAAATGTGATTTCTCTCTGAGAGACTAAAAAAATCAGAATTAAAGCTTTTGAAAATATGTTTGCGTTTCGTTTTGCTGAATATTCCGAAAAATTTGAAAGGGAATTTCTTGCACGACGGACAGCCAGCTGCATGTACGTACCAGTATGAACTAAGCCACAAGCAGATAAACCTTTCCCGTCGACGCTGTGACATGAATACCAGGACAAAGCCAGATTTGTAAGTCATGTTTATCTTTTCTGCTTGTCTTGATACCAGGACAAAGCCAGATTTGTAAGTAATGTTTATCTTTTCTGCTTGTCTCCGACTCGCCAAAACGGCTACGGAAACCTATGAAATGCTAAAGCAAGCATTTGGGGAGTCCGCAATGGGTCGTGCACAAACTTTTGTGTGGCATTCACGTTTTAAAAATGGCCGAACCTCTGTCGATGATGCCGAGCGTTCTGGACGACCATCTTCGAGCACAACGCCCGAAACTGTTACGAAGATCGACGTCGTACCATCAACGACTTGTGCGACATTTTTGGGATAGGCTATGGGACCTGTCAGCTGATTCTAAAGGAAGAACTCCACATGCGACGCATCGCAGCCAAGTTTGTGCCAAGGCTCCTGTCTGAGGACCAGAAGCAGAATCGACTTCTCGTTTGTCAGGAGTTTAAAGATCTTGCAAGAACCGACCCCAGCTTCCTTTCTAAGCTCCGTGTGACTTCTTCTTCTTCCCAAAGATGAAAATTCAGCTAAAGGGAAGGAGATTTGAGACGATAGAAGAGATTCAGGCAGAATCGCAGATGGTGCTTGACAGGCTGACAAAGAAAGATTTCCAGGGATGCTTCCAGGCTTGGCAGCGGCGCTGGAATCGTTGTGTTCACTCCCAGGGGAACTACTTCGAGGGTGATGGATGAATTTAATACCTGAGATAAGTGTACGGGTTTTTATACGCGCAGTCTGGACACCTTCCGATCGCACCTCCTAGTATGATTAGATGTTTTATCATTTTGAAATATCGAGATTTACATTCAATATCTGGTTTGATTTTATTATTTCTGGGCCTATTTTTTGTTTATCTGGAATACCAAAGACTATTAGGCTAAGTAAACAACAACATCCACAAAACAAATGTGATTTCTCTCTGAGAGACTAAAAAAATCAGAATTAAATCTTTTGAAAATATGTTTGCGTTTCGTTTTGCTGAATATTCCGAAAAATTTGAAAGGGAATTTCTTGCACGACGGACAGCCAGCTGCATGTACGTACCAGTATGAACTAAGCCACAAGCAGATAAACCTTTCCCGTCGACGCTGTGACATGAATACCAGGACAAAGCCAGATTTGTAAGTCATGTTTATCTTTTCTGCTTGTCTTGCTTGTTATAATTGTATTCATACCGACCTTTTCGACTCGAAATACTTGTTATATTAAAACCAAGGGCAGAATAAACAAGGGAAATGCATTCTACCATTCACTTAATAAAATTCCATGTCCCGCTTTCTTTCGAAGACTCAGAAATAACTGTGAATGAAACAGAAACCCTTGTGTTTGGAAGACTCAATACTCATTAATTCGTGTTCTGGAGGCCACAGTTTCAAATCTCGGCCCTGAAACTGTTCGTACTGACTGCGGGCCTTCGTAGTTTTACTCAGGTCCACCTTGCAGTATTCTTCTTCAAGTCAAGGGCGTGTCCTTGCCCGTCCCCTACGATTCGCCATTCACGATAATCGTGCAACCTGATAGAACATAGCAATTATGTTCTGTCATGACATCTGCAGTTCATAATGCAAAAAAGAATTAATGAACTGCTTTATATGGGTGTAAAACTTGGTCTCATTCAAGAAGGAAGTGCAAGATCAAATTATCTTTACCTAAGAGTGATTACAAAAAACAGAAAATTATAAAGGCAAAATATGTAGCATGCACACGGAACCAACAAATTAGCAGAATCTTTTAGCTACATAATCTCACAGGAACAGACGACTTGAGTTATAAGGCGTAAGTAGGAGGATATTAACCGCCACGGTGGTCTAGCGGTTAGAACGCTGGCCTTGTAATCCTGGGGTCTCGGGTTCGATTCCCGGCGGTGCCCGACTTTATAACTTGTGTTGGGCAAGGCCGTGGTCTAGGCAACACGGAGTTTTCCTCCGGGGGCTTCTTCCCCGGTTTCTCCGTGGCATCCCAACAATTACTCCATTCACACACAGAAGAAGGCAATGGCAAACCACTTCTGGATCATCTGCCAAGAACGTATATGAACAGGTCCCAGTCCGAGAAAAAGATGGAAGGATCCTGTTCATATGGACCTGTCGTCAGACAGAACACTAAATAAATAAGGAGGATATTATTAAAATAGACCTTGGATTATGAAGATGCCCTAACTATTGAACTGGATTAAAACTATTTCAAGTAGCTGGATTACATACTAGCGATTATGATTCCTCGTATTCCTTGAATGTGGGGAGAGTTTTTGTAGATTGTGCTAATTCTGCCAAGAAGCAGTGAATGTACGGATCTGGGAAAGTGTCCACGGGACGTTATCAACCACGGTTCATATTTTTAATATGTTTTGTCACAGTTTTAAATTAATGTTGTTTGTATAAAGTGTTTTTTTCTGGACTCAGTATGTTTACCTGAGACATTCTAGCAAACCCCATCCGACCCCGCGGTACCATGGAGCTGGTCGCGTCACAGAAGAGAGGAAAGCAGGTGTTCTGTGTGAAATGTAGGATGAGAAATGTGTAGTGGCGTAAATTCTTCGGCACAGCATAATATTTCAGAATGTAGACATCAGGTGACAGCAGCCAGTTATATGTATGTTTTGCAAGTTGGAGGAATAAATGTGTAATTGAACTAGCAACCGTCCGTATCACCATTGCATTTAACGAGAAGCAAATTCAGCGACATCTTCCACCACCGATATCGGGCATGTTTCTGCGTATCCTGCGCATAAGCTGAAGGTCTGCTTGTGGCAATATTGTATACAAATCACGAGCTTTAATACCGATTAAATCAAGTCTGCTGTGAGTGATTTCTCTTTAAAGGTAGATGATCATTCAGCCCGTACAGAAAGTCTAGGATTAAACAAATGAGGAATTCATTACATTATATATAAAAGACCACCTCTCAGCTCAGTCTTGAGCCAGCTTAGTTCAATCCACATCATTACACCCGAGTATTCTGCAATTAATTTTAATATTATCCTCCCGCAGATGAGCAATTTCCCCAACTTTAGATTTCTAACTAAAATTTTATTTTAGTATATCGTCTTTTTTAAGTTCCTGTTTGTTCAGATACATAACTTCCAAAAGATTAATTAAATTTTAGACTGCAACTGATCGGTAAATTTATTCGTATGACAAACTGTATTTAAGTAACAGAATTTCAGACTGCAACTGATCGGTAAATTTATTCTTATGACAAACGGTAATTAAGTAACAGAATTTATTTTAAAATTTACTTCAACTTTGGTTAATAAAGTTTCGAATGTAAACAGAAGAAGTTAATCTAAGAGCTCCGGTTTTATCCGACTCGTAGTGATTTGAATTGAGAAAAAATAATTGAAGTTACTTAAACGGGGTTCCTGAGACTTGCTTTTATAGGCGATATTAGTATTCAAACAGCAAAATAAGCGCATGAGAAAAATATTAAACAATTCTGAAAAACAATAAAAGTGAAAGTGACTAGACTATACACATACAAATAATGCAAGAAGAAATACATACAAAATTTCACTTTAGATTGCAAACGAAAAGGAGGAACTTCAAAGAGACGAAGACACGTAATACGTGTTGCAGTTTTCAGACACTTGTTTGTTCTTGCGAATTAGAGACAAAACATTACGCCAAATACAGAGTGACAGGATTAAATATAATTACCTAGTATCACAGACGACCTTCTTATGGTAGTTCTAAAGAAAACCAACAGCCACTGGTTTCAAAGTGAATAACAATAAGTTACAGGAACGACATACAAATGTTGCCCCAATTAAAAATACACTACGTTCTATATGAATATCAAAGTGAACTGCCAAGACTTGAAAGATGTAGATGGGAGGAAAAATTATAAACAAAAAGACACTTGCAATAGATTACAAGTTTTTATAGGTGCTTAGCTAAGGCAAGAAGTAGATAAATAACGGGAACGGACAGTTCTCTGTGTATTTGATTTTCATCTGTGAAATAACTGAACGGGTTTAGATGCTGTTTGGTGTGAGGATTCTATCTTCAACGTTAATTATCGACGTATCGATCTGTTATAAACCATGTGTATATCACGACCGAAAATGACTGATAATGGATGTAACTGTTGTGTGACAAACACAAATCGCTTTAGTCTATAACTATGATTTGAAAGTTTATTTTTTATTCCAGGATATGACAAAGAAATGTTTAATAATAATCTGTAACCATTCTATACAAATTAATTATTAGTTTATATTAAATAATAAATCTACTAATAAAATTTACATCGGTAATAAATTTTAAGTAAAAAAAATTATGTATGCCGTTAGGCGTTGTAACACGTCTCTCATCGATAACTTAATAGACAGCGGAAAGAGCAGTCCAGTTCAATGCTATTTCTTAAATGCATCTTTAGTGACCGAAAATCAACAAATACATTTATTGTTTATTTTACGACACTGTATCTCATTAATGTATAAAACCACAGAATGACAACGATTAACCAATAACAGACTGGAAATAAGGTCGAAAGAAGCGGTCGTCACCGAATTTAAGATATATCTAGGAATTTTCTGGGGGTACTGAGGAAAACCTAGATGAACATTCATCAGGATAGCCGGTTTCCAGGTCGACATTATAACCCCAGACATTCTAAATAAGAAACACGAGAAATAATCACTTGGCTAATGCGTTCAAGGAATCTGACAGATTAAATGTCACAAATGGCACATTTCGAATTTTATTTTCTTTATGAACAAATCCAAAATTGCTGTGGGCCTCGCCTAAGCTAGGTTGCTGTTCAATGCGTCTCGAGGCCTCATCATTTGGAGAAATGGACTTCTGGGGCATGAACTCCACTAGTTTCGAGATTAAACACGACTGGAATTTTATTTCAAACTTGTTACACTCCTCTGCAGCTTGTTCAAATATGGGCAAATTCATGTGTTCCCTTGACTACTAAATAATGGGTTCTGTTACTGAAGAAATTAAGATGTTCGTACAATATCACGCAATTATTTCATGATAGCCGTTGTGTCTCTGGTTGCTCTGGAAATTCGGTCGAATCCACTTTCAGAAACTTGGTTCTTAGTGGGTGCATATTTCGATTTGCTTACAGAAGTAAGTGTATTAGAGAGAGAGATAGAGAGAGAGAGAGAGGATCACAGAAAGTGGTGATACTAGCATGCATGAAACATTCCTCCTCTCAGACTACTTAGCACTCAGCCTAAACTAACTACGATACGTGGTAAAATATCCAAATAAGTGAAACACTGATCACTCAGAATCCACTGGCACAAATTTAAACATTATTCTTGATAACTGTAGTGGTAATAAATTATTATAACGTTGGGTTCAGACACAGTCCATTAGGCGATGAAGTCAGCAACAAATAATGTGAATACAAATTAGAAGTCAAATCTTTTAGTTTAGAAAACTTAAAAAAAAGCAATCTTAAGATGACCAATTAAGGTCGAAACATTTAGTGGATTCTTAATAAACATTGAAACTTTAATCAAAAATTGCTGTAGAAACGGACTGTCAACCTAACGTTCAACACACAACAAGATTCATCCCTTAGAAATACGATTATAAAGTTGCTTAACATATCTTCTTTTCTTTCATTTTTTCGATGGGGTAATATTCTGTCTCTTTGCAATTTGGCCATTGAAGGACATCTGTTATCCCTCAGATAACATGAACGAAAATGGAGCAACGGTGGGACGAGGAAAAAATCTAAGAACTCGTAAAGAATCCTCTCCCGGTGTCAGTTTGTCCACTACAAAACCCGTAGAGCGGTATCGCACTAGGATGCCATGGCAGCGCCACCAACAGCGATGCCATGGCGTCCAGCTGTCAGAAAAAGACGCCAGACAAGCTGCCAGTTTTCGACGCCAGTCGAGCGAACAGATGCATCAACATTTTCATATAACGAAATGAAGGGCTATTAGCAAGGAGAAATGTCCACTTTTATCACTTTTGAGAAAATGAGATTTACCTTTATCAAAACTGCATACCTGGAGTGAATTTCAAATCTGTAACAAAGAAATAAGTAAAAAATATTCTCCATACACAAACTTTGCACGTCCATACACATTATATATTACTGAATTTGAAATATTTCAGTTCTTGCAAATCACATGCAATATTACATGAACAAACTTTATTTCATAAAACATTATAAAAGCAAGTTTCTTCTTAATTCACATTATTTGTGATATATAGATAGATATATAGATTGCTAAACAAACAAAAAACTTAAAAATCGAGTTGCCATATTGGAAAGCGGCCCCACAAATAAAGCCATAGAAACACTTCTTACCCAAAATTCTTTCTTTTCTGCTGTAGATAAATCCCCTCCTACAAATATTTGCACAACTTCTTCCCAGTTTTTTTGCCGGTTTGCGTATTCAATACAAGATGAATCCCATAGTCGGGGCTGAATTTCAATTACCAATCTTTCCGTGTCGAAATTGTCCATGTTTGAAAGAACACAAGCACATACACGCACGGACGTCAATGGACTGGCCTGTTGATTTGTCCTTGGCCGTGGCAACGATGCCAGTAACATTTTCACTTGGCATCGTCGTTGGCAGCGATGCCATGTTGGAAGCGCTGCCAGACGGATGCCAGGTGCGATATAAGACTACTAAATTAATACATTGAGTTTGGCCGAGATGCTGGCAGCTGCGCCATGGTCTCCCGTTGGCATCCTAGTGCGATACCGCCCGTATGTAATAAGCTAGACGCGAACCCAGCGGATTCTCCTGAGCTATTGCGCAGCAAAAGAGTGGTCATTCTGTAACTGACTCTCCTCACGCAAATAACATGACATAAAGGCACCATGTAACTCCTTCCCCCCCCCCCCCCACACACACAAACTACACGTCACCCCATTTTCGCGCAAGACAGAGGCCACCATAAAATTGTGGATCAGTACACCGTCTTCATTGTGCAAAGGACAAAGATCCACTGCTCACATCAATTATCTCACAGAGTAACACGTTTTCTCGTCTTTATGCCGCCGTTCTGGGGGAGTAGTGATACCAGGGTACTAATTACGCCACTGGGGCCCTTAATTACATAGAAGACAGGGTGTCAAACTGACCCTGTCATGGAGGTCTAATACGTTACTGTCGTGCTCGAGACGACAAGACCAAGTTCATCTGAATCAACCATCAATTTACAGAAGGTCCGTGAATGCCTCAGTGGAATATCAGCTAGCATTATTTGGTTCGAGGCTTATTTAATGACGTATTATCAATTTAAGTGGTTATGTAGCTTCGAATGAGGTGATAAGGCAAGTATTTATTTGCTGTGAAGTTGCTGAACTCGATATCCGTTCAAAAGCTTACAATTTACTCTTCACAGAACAGAATTACACTAATTTAAACATCATGAAACTACTTACAATTATTAAATTTAGAGTAATCTATCTGGAATCTTTGGCTGCTTTCCCCTAATATTATTTTATGTTTACTGTTGGTACAGTTTTATATATATATATATATACACACATACATATGTGTATGTGTGTGTTTGTGAAAATCCTAACATAAAGAAATAGTTATTAAGTAGTTATTAAAGTTCATAGCTAGATGTTCTACCACTCTAAGGCAACGATCCTGAAAATGGAGGATGTCTGATAACAGGTGCACCTCAGAGAAAAAATACATAGGAAGGAACTTCGTAATTTGTATTATTCAAATGTCACTGTTAGAACGCGCATATCAATGACATTCTCGTAAAGAAGATAGTACAGAACTGGGACGATGACAAATACGTAGAAAAAATTAGTTTGCAACCTGGGAACCGTGGCCCGTGTCTGCAGTTTACCACACAACTGGACAGGAAAATGCATCCGACAACCCTTACATACGCCGAAAGTAAAATACGACTATCAATTTGTATTACAGTATTCTTAAAAAGAGTTCTTTAAACAAATTTTCACACAGTACCGGAGTCGTTCTTCAGTTCTAATAGATATAAATCTACTACTGAACTTGAAACTGGCTGCTGCTTTGGTAGCCACGCTACAAATATCCCCCGCAGAGATAAAATAGTTCGGAGATTCATATTTGCGTGGCCTTATCGAACTTAATACAGTGGGTGCAGCATGTAGCACGCAAGGGTAGATAATAAATGTGCAAACGTGCCTTTTATTCAAATCACCTGAAGGAAGAAGCCACTCAGACGGCCAACAATTTGAAAGGATATTATTAAAATAAATCTTAAAGCAACGGTGTATGATTTCGTGGACTCCATTCAGCTGCATCTTTATAAATAAAAACTGTGGTCTCTTTTGAACAAGTTAACTTGTTTTCTGGTTTCATGGCCGAGCATCAAGTTTATCCGGATAATAATCTCGTTTGTTTCTCCTTGCGCGCACTTTGAAACCGACATGACTGCTCAACATTTGGAGATAGGACAAATGTTCTATTAAGAGACTTTACCCGAAAACACGTCCCGAATCACCTCCTGGTTGTATAATATCCGGCACAGTCAATTACAACAGAGCGGATGGTTGCCCTGTCAAGTCTGACTCTTAATTCTAGTAACTGCAAGGCTGAAACATTTTAACATTAACTTTTCAAACTAGACCGTGAGCCTTCGAGAAGTTCAGCTGGCGCGTCGCGACGCCTGTCTGTCTCTCTCTCCACTTTACTTGAGTGTAAAATGCTCCGTCCAATTCACCCTATTTTCCTTCATAACTGTGTCCCTATACCTAACTTCAAACTCGAAGATCACCGCTTGTTGGCTGTCCGAATTTATTACTACATTCGAAACTACCCTCTAAATCTGGAGACCGTCTACCACCCCCCACCCCTCAACTTGAGAACGCACCACGCACCGCTGGCAAGGGACCAACTTCGTCTCACCAAAATATTTAACATCTAAATGATGCAGGGTGTAACTGTGCCACGTAGTATTATTAAAATATTAAAGTTTAATTAAACAAACTAAAAACGTCAGCACTTACAATTCAAGGACTTACTGCTTACTATCAGTCAGATTGAACATCTAGGTCAAGTAATTAACACGACTGCATCGTATTTCGAGTTTTCCGGGTTCAAATCTCGGCCCGAAGATCGGTTATCATTTTTCTCAGTCCCTCCAGGCAAACGTCGGGATATTGCCTTAAAATATGCCACGACAGCTTCCTTCCGGTCGCTATTCTATTCATAATTCTTTAATCGTATCATTCGACCTTACAGCACAAAAGTCTGAGCTCCTGACAACGTCGTTAAATAAACCGAAAATAAGGTCAAATGAATAAATTGTTAGTTGAAAACGTATTATATAGTGAATTATTTTTTTACAGGCTGTTTTATCAACTCGCATACATCAAACCTGTAATTCATCGACTTTCATATGCGTTCCAACGTAGACCCATGTTTTCTAATTGTAACTGTAGGGACGCCTCTTTTGAGAAGTAAAGCGTTAATTTTCATTTAATTGAGGGTCGGTTATTCTTTACGGATCTACTTATTCCGAAAGTGGCAAGCAAATTAATTACCGTCACAAAGTATTAACGATTTCATCGTCTTTAATCTTTACGCTGCAAATGAGAGGGAATTTAATCCTTGGAAGCCGATGCTGATATAAATAATATTAAAAATCTTAATTGCTACCAAAAAGAAACTACTTTGAGTTTCCATTGGAAAGATAAACCGGTTAGAGTTTTTTAATAAAATTATTAACTTCTGATTCTGATCACACTCGGTGGGTAAAATGTTAATTTACTGGTTATTAAATCAGTTGGTATGTACGTTTACCACTGGAGTTTAAAGTGTTAAACAGGCATTTACCTGTCCAATTTGGGGTTTTAATACACCCAACAAGTTCCTTTCTTGTTATTACGAGGCGCGTCCACAAAGTAAGTTTCCCACTCGTCCCACAGCTAGCAAACCTTATATTGCGCGAAGCGACTGTGCATACGTGTTAGAGCAATGACGTAGCATGGCGCATGCACTAACGGCACTTCCCGCGTTCTCACAGTAGCATCGTTGCAGCTGTTGAAGATGGAGGTTCTTATTCCAGCTCCCGCCGCCTGTGAAGTGCGGTCAGTGATAACGCTAGGCCGCACCCGGCTCGACGGACAGCAAGTCTCCTGCAGGAGTTTAGCTGGGAGGTGTTTAATCATTCACCCTACAGCCCGGATCTCGCTCCCAGTGATTTCCATCTTTTCCTACCCCTCAAGAAATTCCTGTCCGGTCAGCGTCAGCGTTTTGAGAATGACAGAGAGGCGGAGATGGTTGTCACACAGTGGTTCCAATCCCAGGCGGCAGACTTCTACGACCCAGGTATTCAAAAGTTGGTCCCACGGTATGACCAATGTCTCAATTCCGGTGGCGAATATGTTGAAAAATAGCTGGACACTTGCTGTATCTGTTGCAATAAATATTTCCATGAAATTGTGTTTTGTTTCTGTAAACGGCCCAGGGAAACTTACTTTAAGGACGAGCCTCGTATACTACATCGGGCCGTCTGTTCAGAGTTCATAAAATTGCTTAAAAATCACTAAGTTTTAAAGGATGGATCTTCTTGTGTCAACAGGTACAGATGGAGACACTTACTGTGTTAGATCGGGTATACCAAGATATTCACGGTCTGCGGGCAGACGATGGATAAAGTACTACTATAAAGAATTCAGTGCTATAATAACATCGCCAAAGATGTTCAGAGAACATCCAACGACTTCGCAGAATCCCAAACAGATGTTACTACGGTAAATGTGTGCAGTGCACTCACAAACCCAGGAATATAGTTCAGTCATTCTTCGCAGAAATATAAAGAAAGCACAAATGTGTATTTGTGTACAGATTTAAGGGAGTCCAACAACCCGTATAATCAGCCTAATAAAAATAAAATTCTGTTATATGATAGTCTAGCGTTATTTATATTTTGATTTGGTGGCAACAACTAATGATTCACTGCATCTAGTTATATGAATATTTCTGAGGTGGCAATCATGTCTGTAATGAGAAAAGAATTTTAAATGTAAGCGATTATAAACTTAGCGTCGGTACAAAACTATGTGGTTATTTAGGACAAATAGGACTCCGCGTGACTTGTACAAATTAATTAGAAAATAATCTTTAAATTGTACAATTATTTATTTATAACAGTTGCTAATCTCACCGTGTGTATCCTGTCTACAAAACTCCTGCATATAAAATATCAAATTTCTTCTCAAAATATTTCAGAACAAAACAGACCTTCGCAACACATAACATTAAAACCTCACTCCACCTAACACACGTCCATAAAGATATTAAACATTGTTCGTTCGGTATCACTAACACTTTGTCCTACACCAACATTTTAACACAAGTGGTCATAATTATTAATTAAATCGTCACGAACAATACTATGATACCAGATAATATGATCTGACTATATAGTACCCGTATTAAAGGTCATTATATCGAAAAGTTACATCTATAAACAAATTAACGGTCTAGGATAAGGCCCTCATACGTTTGCCGAAGAATTTCTTCTATACTTAGAATACAAATTCAATTCAATTCAATTCAATTAATTTGTTTACGTGTTTGCCAACAGCAAGAAGCCAATAACAGGCAAACACTGATAATATATACAATAATAGTGAAATAATAATGGATAATATTACACAAACGGATTAACTAAACTTATACATGTACAGTATTAAATATAACTGCCAAGTACAGGCAAACCCAAAATAGAAACAATATTAACACAGAGCAAAAAATGAAGAAATATAAATAAAAACAAATAGTCCACCTAGGGAACACTAATATAATTGTAAAACTTTAAAAAATATAAAAAGACGGATAACGAAGCTAGATCATTTCCCTACTAAATGACAAAAGAGGATAGTTCGTGGCATGGCATGGCATGGCATTTCTAACGAAGCCCCTTCATTGCTACTTGCAAGTCTGTCTGTCTTTTTGCTTCGAGGCGAGACAGCGTCTCGTGTTCACTGCGCCTGTACAAAAGAGAAAGTGTGTGGTATAAATGTTGGACTATTGCAAGGCTCTAAAGGGAGCTGCTACACCGCAAGCAGTATATAAAACTGACTGTGAGAGCTGTACGGAGGCGACTTATAAAGTAGAAGTGGTAAACAGCTGTGTGGTGGGTATGTAACGACGAAGAAAAGCTACTAGCTTTCTCTCAAGAGAAAGTCATTCGAGATAAAACGAGAGGTGGCGAATGAAAGTCGTCCAAGCGGAAATTCTTCCTAAGCCTCTCCCTCATCCGGAGTAAATTCACATTGCTCTCATTGTTTCTTCCGAAGAATAAAATTGCAATAACATTATTATTTTTAGCGATAAAGATAAATAGTGTTAAATGTTGAATTTACAGATGATACTTAAATTCTTTCTGTACAAACTATTTGGGATGGTAGCACACTTACTGTAACGGCGCGTTAGCCAGCAACTTTAAAGACTGCGCATAAGGAAAACATACTTTCGTTTGTTGTGTGACTCATAGTACTTATTTTTTGTAAAGTCACATACTTGTTTAATTTTAACCGTCTAATTACAATAAAATATTTTATTAAATATTAAAATATTATTACACAATTAACATTTAATATTTAAAATATATTAAAATGATGCTCCTTCTATCGAAATGTTCGATTTACAATTAGAGCATCATCTTTTTCACGACATGTTTCGGTTTTCAATGAACCATCTTCAGGTTTATAATCGATATAAATTCAAATGTAATATTCTAAATGCAATCCTTCGTCAGATGTCCATTAAATATCAGTTATTCTCTTCTAGATCAATTGTACTTTGTTATCACATTCAATGTTGTTTCGTAAATGTATGTCGCGTATAGCGTGAAACAACATTGAATGTGATAACAAAGTACAATTGATCTAGAGTTTCTTAATGAATATTGAATATTTACAGAGTCCAGAAAGCAGACAGCATCTCAGTAATCGATAAAGTGTCAAAGTGAAAGCATCATATGTTTTCAGGACAGACAGTAACATTCTACCAAATGCTTCAAAAGGAGTTAGAGGACACGAAAATTTATTTTTACAATTTATCAACTTTTCTGGGATACGGTATAGGCATATATTTCTTTGCCTCTATAATATCGACAGACCCGCCTCAGGTAAAAATCAGGCAACACGAAAAGAAATACCACTCGCTGGCCTTCCAAAACAAAATATTTCACAGGGGTCGGTGGATTACCCAAAAAACGTGTGGTTCAAAGTTTTGGCTTCAATTTCAACAATTCGCCCCATCTTTAGTAGAAATCATTAAAACCTTCGTAGACAGAACAATGAACCCTCATCTCTCACTCAGTAAGGAACTGAAAAGTTTCTATTTCTCGACGTTTGTATTTTAATTGAGTCTTCATTCCGACCTCATTACAACTTTGGTTCTCCTCTGATCTATTTCCTAATAAAACAATGCATAAAACATACGTGTGCTAGGAACAACGGTCATTGATAATTAACTAAAGAAAATTCTTAAAAGTCACCCGTTACAATCTTAAAAGGACTGTGACAAGTTTTATATGAAACCCGGGCTTAGGTTCTAGGACCTTTAAAAGAAAATAAACTAACTAACTAGATGGCTTACGGAAACGGAAGGTTTATCACCGAACCAACCAAAGCCCTCCACCGGACCCTGGCCTGGGCCAACAAAATCCAGTCTCCTTCAACCCCTATCTCCCACAGATCCCGCCTGAGATTATCCTCCCATCTACGTCTAGGTCTCCCCAGAGGCTCTTCCCCTCAGGCTTCCCAAATAGTGGACCCCACCAACCAGATGGCTTAGGGAACCCGAAGGTTCATCACCGAACTAACCAAAGCCCTCCACCGGACCCTGGCCTGGGCCAACAAAATCCAGTCTCCTTCAACCCCTATCTCCCATAGATCCCGTCTGATATTATCCTCCATCTACGTCTAGGTCTCCCCAGCGGTCTCTTCCCCTCAGGCTTCCCAAATAGTGGACCCAACAAACCAGATGGCTTAGGGAACCCGAAGGTTCATCACCGAACCAACCAAAGCCCTCCACCGGACCCTGTCCTGGGCCAACAAAATCCAGCCTCCATCAACCCCTATCTCCCACAGATCCCGTCTGATATTATCCTCCCATCTACGTCTCGATAATAAAACCTTAGTAAACTTTGTGTACCAGTGAACCCGCTTATTCGATGTAAATGAGAGACAGACAGCAACTTTTAGCAGTAATTACGGAATTATCTGCAGTGGCTGAGATATTCGCTTCGAGGACTGTAACGACGATAAATTCAGCCATTGGTCTCTCGAGACTCAAACGACGACCCTCTCAAAATAAAAGTCTCATTCAAAAGGGATGGAGCTAATCCGTTAGGGGTAGCAACTCTCTACTCAAGCCACTGGTAACAAACGAAACAATTGCAGCACTTTTATTAAATAAGATCAAAACAGCTGTTGCTTCCAAGCTGCCGTCTGGAACTGTAAGATGCTGCCAAGAGCTACAGGCCTTTCCCGATGAGAGTCAACAACTGTCTTGCCACACAAACAATAAAACCAATTTCCTATGTTAAAGCAGTTCCGCCGAGAGCCGAAAATTTACATATGTGTTTATCTCTGTCAGTGAATACACTGAACATTCCTTTACGAATATGTTCCTTGGACAACTTCCAATGCTTGAGTGAATTTATTTACTTGTGGTTTATATGACAACGCTGTCACCACCTCAGATTATAAACGATTAGCACCAAATGAAGAATGATTAATGAATGATAATGAATTTGAAAGGATAATAAAGGAAGCGGGCGTGGCCTAATTAAAGGTCCTGTTCAGATATTTATCCGGAGAAACTGATAAAAACTACAAAACACCTCAGACAGGATAACCATTCTGAACCTGGACCTCCGAGTAAGAAATCCGCACTATCTGGACACACATAAGTACATACGTATGAGATTTAACTGATTTGGCACTGTCTCGCCTTCACGTACAAAAGAAGGCTGTCTGTCCTGTGGGATCCTTTATATAAAGCTATTGGTTGTCACTAAGCGGTGAAGCATATCATAATCGGATCATACACACACCTCAGCATGAATTAACTAGGAAATGCGGAACACCATAAGCGGATACAACAGCGTGAAAGAGCAGATAAACACAAATATTTACCAGGTAAAAAGATGGAAAGAAATTTACTGAGGAGAGACATATCCTTATTATGGTAACAAAAGCTAGTCCCTCACCGTAACGAGAGCGCTTCTCTGACCAAAGTGGAGGTAGAAGTTGATTTGTCTGTGTTCTTATAATTGAACCCGAGCTTGTAAGTAGGTATAAATATTTTTCTACACGCATTTCCACTTGTACACTTATTTTCTTTGCCCGTCCTTATTATTCATATTTATCCTTTGGTCTTGTTTACCGTGTTCGAAAGAGATTATTTTCAGCTATATAGCGTCACATACGTAAGTTTACAACTAAATACTGAGATTTCATTTGAAACAGAATTGTCAGATTTGAGGTTTTCACAGCGGTAAGTATGAAGATTTCTGTCTTCTGGGTTGTTGGTTGAATACTCATCGCCCTGATGATGGAGGCAGTATGACCTCTGAAACGTTGGTTAACATCGACCAGACTACACAGCGCAACAACCCAGAAGACAGAAATCTTCATACTCATCGCCCTGATGATGGAGGCAGTATGACCTCTGAAATGTCGGTTAACATCGACCAGACTACACAGCGCAACAACCCAGAAGACAGAAATCTTCATACTCATCGCCCTGATGACGGAGGCAGTATGACCTCTGAAACGTTGGTTAACATCGGCCAGACTACACAGCGCAACAACCCAGAAGACAGAAATCTTCATACTCATCGCCCTGATGACGGAGGCAGTATGACCTCTGAAACGTTGGTAAACATCTACCATACTACACAGCGCAACAACCGAGAAGACAGAAATCTTGAAACAGGATTGTCACGTAAAATTAATATATCTTGTAATGTACGTGAAGATAATACATTTGAAACGAAAGGAAACCGTGTCATCTGTTCTTTAAAGAGGATAGGGCACTATCGCAGTTATCTACTTATTTAATAATATAAGAACGTAAATGAATTACGCTACATGATCTGCTTCAATGAGCCGAAAGCTGATTGTTTTACAGAATAAGGTAAAATGTAAAGTAATTTTTATTCTACATAACATGCTGTGTTTTTTGATGATTTAGGAACACACTCTTGCATGTGTTTCATGCTCCACTGCCTTCGTGAACGTTCATGCTTACAGAATTAAAATGCTCTTTTAATGCTTGTTTAAAAACAGGCCTCCAGTCGCCTACTCCCCACAGCACGACCTGAACGAGACATCGCAGTGGCTTGTTAGCTGAAACCGGTAACAGGGAGGAGAAGTGACGTCAAACTGAAAGCTCCAAGGTATCTTGTATTATACAAAAGTACAATAGATTTTGAAGGAAAATAAGACCCTTTCTTAAGCTGAACATTAAATAAGCTCCAAGCACGTCGAAAACCCTCCAAGGTAGATATTATACTATAACTGTTCCACAGAATATTAAAGTGAACGTTTCCTCATTAAAAATTCATTCAAGAGCTGAGAATTTTACGTAGCACGTTCCGAACCAAGAGATGCTTTTGTAATTTTTGAGGCTCTCTAAACCTATTCAGAGAATGGTTCATATAGACGAAGGCAGATATTAAAATCCCAAGTAGGATCTGAAATTGGAATCACATTGTACAGTCGGAGATAGTCAATGCATTCCGGAGTATCGTTCAGATTTCGTGTCAGTGGTATATACCAAATGTTTCTGGACTTCGGCTCAAATGAGTTCAATTAAAACCTCAAACTTTAAAAATTAAAAGCTAAATTTTTAAAATTATTCACACTTTCTCCAAACTGAATATTAGAAATGCAGGTCCTATTAGATTCTATTAACGTTTGATCAGAATTTTCCTTATGTGGTATTTATTTTAGGAATAACAAGAAACAGCGTTTTTATCGGTGTTTCGCCAAGCAAATCTGTCCGCCCTATCAACGTAAATGTAAGGAAGCCAATTTCGATTAATCTCCTCATGGTAGAAACAAGCAAAATCAGTCGCGTCATTATTTTTATTTAATCTGGCCCACCACAAAGACCACTTTGTTCAAACGCCCAGTTAAAGTTCCATGTACTCGAGAACCCTCGTGCCTTAGGCCTCACAGTAAAGTCACGCGGGAGAACCGTTTGTAGATAATCCGACTCCAATCGTGGCCAGTCCTAAAACGTTTAACTGCATAGCTCAGCTGATCAAGCAATTACCGGAACCAAAGATCCGGTACCCAGTTTATGAAGTCAACGACTGTATCCTATTGTGAGACTTTTCCTGCCTCTAAGCTCAGCGAAACACAGAAACACTGAGAATTTACCACGTCAAGGTCTCAAAGACGCGATTTTGAAATCCAGATAGATTGCAATATATTGTATTTATTTCATGTCCCATTAATGTACTACAGCTGTATCTCGATTAAGAACACTGTACATTTCTGTCTCTTGAAGTTTAGAAAATTCAATTAATTCTGAGAACCAGAGCAAAGAAAATTTACATTTGTGAAATAAGTGTATGGACCATGTCAATGATTGTACTTTCTGAACTGAAAACTCCTCCGGAAAACGTGATCGTGGCCCACCTTGCGTTTCTACTCAGAGAAGGTCTTCGGAGTCTACAGTTCACCTTATATACCCCTGGAAAGAAGTGACAATGCGTCACCGCTTGGTTCCAACATGTCACTAAGATTTTGTTGATATTAGTGATCTTATCCACTATTAGCTCTGACAGTTTAAATACAGTCCCTCTGTTACACATCAACGCACTTATAAAAACGATGTTTACATGAAAAACTACATCTTTTCGATCAAATGGATCGCCGTACTACAACGGCAACTTCTCCGACACGCGTGATAAGCACATGATCAGACCATATCGTGCTAGGCGCACAACACTGTAAACGTAACATTGCAATGCGCTCATTTCATACCAATAAATCAGCAACTGATATAAATAACACCACACTGCCAGTACATTTTATAAAAATAAACTTTAAATTACATAAATATTTTATTACAACCTTGGAATATTCTTTTATTTAATCAATAACTGTTCATATAAAAATATACTAAATACGTAGATTTGTCTGTTTACGGATGCTAAATTTCTTTACACTTCGCTGTCAACGAACAACACTCTATGGGCACGTCGTGTCCAAGTATCGGTCTGTTGCATCTACCAGGCGAAAATATCGTAGTGACATCTGTCAGTGACAGTGCGAACTATTCGTGCAGCCATCTATCATTGGCCATGCAAACAAAGTGATAACATACCAACTGGATATGGCCTCCACGTGGTGACGTTTCCATTTACGATAACCCGTGATCCTTGAAAACGCGATTATCAATCCAGACTGGGAACATCTCTCCACCCATGCGAAGAGAACTGACCTCAGACAACTCTGACGTCACTTGCGTGATTCAAAATGGACTGTTTAATTCTGTCGATTAAAATCAACCCAAGGAGAGTTTAAATAATATGATAGTCACTAACACCAGCCAGGGGATTCCCCAACCATTCACGTGTTCAAAAATCGAGTAACGGTTATCAGTGTCTGCCATGGGTGTAAGGGGCAAGTCCAGTCAACACCTTGCTCCCCCTCCCCACATCACTGCCGTTTGGAGTTTGGGCGAAAGTTATTGATGAGTAAACCCATACTAGTTTAACAGCCACGAAGTATAATTCTCCGTCATTAAGTCATCACCCAACTGAAACCAAATTAGGGGATATGGACATGTGAGTTACATTTTCTTTTCTTTTCTTTTGTTTCTGACAAGGTCAATGCGTGCCCTCCACGACATACGCCCGCATTGCCACGGTCAAAGCTTTTCTCTTCAGTAACTGACTATCGGATGTGACGTAAAGAACGCCTTTGGTACTTCCGTGTATTAGAATATATTTTTCTTTGTTACTTCTTATTGTAAAATGTATTAACGGATGATTTGTTGATGTTTAGAAGTTGCTATTCTCATTACAAGTTATTGCAAATAAGTGTTGTTTTTTTAAGTAACTGCGTGGCGCGGACTTTCTTGAGAACTTTCTAGATCCTCAGCTGGTAAGTCAATTCCATCAGTTTTGCAGCCTGCCAAAGGTGAACTGACGTTTTCACATAAGCGTGCCAATGGGCTCAATCCCAGTCAGATCAATACATTTGCACCCTCACATTTTATTTG
Organism: Zootermopsis nevadensis; assembly: GCF_000696155.1. Next base: position 2,154,945 of record NW_019059724.1, on the reverse strand, counting down.
GTTAGGATCCCTTTCAAAAATGGACCTCACACCATTTAAGTACGTGTGGGTGTCCTAAGTGCAGGCTTCAATTTTATTTTTTTTTCCGACTGAAGCTCTGTCATATAAGTGCAGGCTTCAATTTTATTTTTTTCCGACTGAAGCTCTGTCATATCTCCACAGTGCATGCTACGTGTCCTGCTTATTCCATCCACTCTACCTTAATAAGCTTGACAATTTTGAGCTAAAAGTATTAATTAAATGCGAGAGAAGAAAAAGGGCGCATGTTAGTACTTTTACAAAACGACAAATTTATGAAACGCGATTCTTTATATGCAGGCCCGTGGACTTCCATGATAACAGCACATAAATAGTTCACGTGTGGTTTATCAGAGTTCGTTACTGTTACACAAAATCTTTGAGAAAGTCTGGAGTAACTCACTTGTGCCACTCTATAGATACAGCTGTGTTCTGATAGTACAATCTTACAATTCTGTTAAGTATAAACCGCAAATTGTACCGCTCCAACATTCGTATATCTCACAAAAAGATTTTTTTTTAATTTTCGTCAGCTCTGGTTACACGTGTTTGAAATCAATAACTCAAAAACAATAAGTCTTATTTTTAACATGAAGAAAAAACTAGCAGAGGACTCTACGAAATATGTTCCTTTTTCTTGACAAAGGACGTATCTGGAACCGTCAGGGAACTGCGTATTATTTCCGAAAAATTTCTTGGATAAAACTATTATTATAGTTTTGTTAAGTTCCTTGCATCGTTAGCAGCTAATGGGAATTTCAACAGAATATTTTGATACTTCCTTTTTAGGGGACCTAGGTACAGGAAATGTTAATTTAATGGTAGAGTTATACACAAAAAAGTACCGTGCATACACCAGAAGAGTTTGGCACATTGACTGAGAAATCAATTTGTCAAAAAATGGAAGTTTTCAGTAGCCATGCCCAGCGACAACTTCTGCACAGAATATAAAGGAAGATGACTAAAATTTTACGAAGTAAGACCACGTCAATACATTCCCACGGCAAAGCTGTTCCCAGGGGCCAGGAAATTATTTTCCCCACAGCAGTACATGTGTGAATACATCTCTCAGAGACCAACTGAAGTCACTTCTACGATTTTCAATGATGGATTTACCACAAACAAATTCAGGCTCCTTTCTGTTCTCCCCAAAAAACTGACGTATGAAATTTAAAAAAAAAAACCTTCGCTAATGGCATGAGCTCAGTAACTGGTCACAGTGCATAGTGATCACTAAGATGGTTGCAGAATTCGAGGTTTTTACGGTGGGAAGTTCAGAGAACTTCGCCCTGATAATGGAAGCAACAAGGGCCTCTGAAACGTTAGTAAACTTCTACCAGATTACATGGCGATACAACCCTGAAGATGGTTGTCTTGTGGTTTGTTCCGTCAAATAGTCTAGTAGAAATTTACTAACGTCTCATAATCGTAATTTTTAGTTCTCTCTAAAACACCTTTATATAAAGCGTGGAACGGGCACATGACAAATAGGATTACGAAATTGGTGTTATTCAAAGACAAATAATTCATGATAACAAAAACTTAGGAATATCAATATTGTTAATTGCGGTTTAGAAACAGTGTTACTCGAGTTTTCTACTTCCTGAAACATTAAAAACAGCCTACTATTAACTTTGAGAGGAGTTTGGTGTTTAAACATGTGCCACTTTAATTTGCAAGGATTCAATTATGAAACTCCTCAGTATACAACTGTTCATTTATTTATTCTCTAGTCCCGGATTAGCCAAAGTATTCCGGCTTTACGGGATGTGGAACGGAAATTATCTCGGAGCATTCAGGTACACAAGAGTTTCGCCTCTGTCCGTGTTACGAGGCTAAGCTGTGTTTACTGCAAAAGTCAGATAACCTCCAATGAAGAGGTGATGTGCGTATCGCCCGATTCCGACGGGAAATTTTCGACTACTGCAGCTTCAGAAAAGAAGTTCGAATTTTATTTACTTATCCGCGATGTACTTAACGACGCTGCTAGCAGTTCAGATTATATGACGTAAAATGTTTAAATTATCGACAAATAATAATTCGAATGTAATACTTGAGGTTCTCACAGCGGTGAGTATGAAGATATCCGTCTTCTGGGTTGTTGCGCTGTGTAGTCTGGTCGATGTTTACCAACGTTTCAGAGGTCATACTGCCTCC
>NW_019059724.1:2115338-2143461 GCF_000696155.1 Zootermopsis nevadensis | reverse complement strand
TGGGCGAGGCCGTGGTCTAGGCAACACGGAGATTTTCTCCGTGGCATCCCAACAATTACTGCATTCACACACAGAAGAAGGCAATGGCAAACCACTTCTGGATCATCTGCCAAGAACGTATATGAACAGGTCCCAGTCCGAGAAAAGGATGGAAGGATCCTGTTCATATGGACCTGTCGTCAGACAGAACACTAAATAAATAAATAAATAATAAAATACTCATCACACGTTTCTCTTTTATACGGACTTTTCTGCAAGACTATAAATTGTCTCCTTTCCTCATGCGTTCAAATATTTTCCGCAAAACTCATGCTTCAAGATATAATAGCCTTAAAATTACGAAATGAAACTTTCCGTTATATAATGATCTCCACTATTCTGTTATTCTCTTAAGTCAAAACACAGGCCTCCATCTCAAGACCTCCTCATACCCTTTCTTCTGTCCTCGGATTTACAGAAAAGGTAAGCCCTGTGAATGCATATTGTTTATTGTTTAACCGACTGGAATATTCTGACAACTGCCAGACATCCGCTCGTCTGCATGGCGCGAGCTAATTTTATGACTGTAAATAACGAATAGAAGTCCAAATGGCTTATTAATTAGACAACGGGTTTCCTTAAAAGACCACAGGCTGCAGAACAGATGTGAGAAATTTATTTCAAAATATTTCGAATAATTTACTTATATGTTCAAGAATAAATCGTGATAACCGATTCAGTAAAGTGTGTGGTTACCATCCGGAGATAGGGATTAGCTCTATCTAGTGGGCCCAACTGTGTAGGAACCTGAAGACGGAGATAGAGTCCCATCTCCGAAACGTCGTTTTATATTTACTAGACGATGGATAATATCCAAGTAAATTTTTATTCAACTGGGTTCTATGTTCAGTAGAGTAAAGTATTTCCTCTTCTATATTGCGCCGAGATGGGCTCTGAAGTGCATCCAACAAACTGCCTACTGTGTACCGGAAAATATTTTCCCGGAAAGGAACCGCAGCTGAACATCCACTGCCCGATGTATATAACACATCGATGTTTATCTGTACGGCGTGGTGCCACGGAGGACATCACGTTTAATATTGTTAATACACGAGACCACGTGTTCCGAATAATCAGAGGAAACTGCGTTTTCAGGGACGCTGAAGGTGTTTAGAATACCCAGAGATGAAGTGACATGCCTATTTCTACTAAATCCTATATCATCACGTCACAAAACACAAGTAACCTTGAGTAAATACAAAAAAGAGCTTACTGCATTGATCTCAAGTCACAATTCAGTTCTTCTGTAGATGAACAGAGAGAGTGACAGATTTATTTCGTTACTTATTTCACCAATCTTCAAAATTTCCAACCGGGGTTCTTTTGTTCGATTCTGTTAGTTTTCCAAAGTTACAATTCAGTCTTTCTTTAGCCTTAGAAATCTTCCTGCTTTCCTTCTCACCTACGTCTCTTAGTTCTGGGATGTCAAAGAGCTTCTTCATTGGCGTGGTAAGAAGCTCAGATAAGCTTTTCAAAGAAATATCGGGGTGTGCCTAGGATAAAAGTTCAAAGTACTATCGCTGCACAGTCCAGTTACGTCACACGGTTTGCGTCTCCACTGCGCGATTCTCAGGCGTGGAGTGGCAGAACTTAAGTCGGTGTCCTGAGGTATTCATAAAACAAAGCAGCAGACCCGTGAAACTATTAATAAACATATTCTCCTTCCAGTTTCAACTCGCCTTGTGCAGGAAATGTTTACTGGAGGATCCTCCATCCGTCGGTGAGTGTCAAAGCGTCACTGGGACAGCAGTCGGGGCGAATCTGTGCGTTGGACGTCCGATAAATATAAAACGTATGGAGTTGACGAGGCAAAGAAACATATTCTGTCCGTATTAAAAATATTATTTGCCAGGGGGAGTACCTTGTAGTTCTCTAATTTCTTTTATCTTTGGTTTACGTTATATTCATTTGTTTTCCTTCTACCTGTAAGTCAGTGACGTAAGCGAAACGAGCGGATTGGTCCCGCCTACTGTATAAGCCTGCGAAGAACAGAAGATGCCCACGCCTTGTTAATGGTTCCTCTCCGGTTACTGTCAATCACTGAGATACAAACTCGTAGAAAGAGTTAGTGCGTCTATGCGACAAACCAAGAGAATTTACGTAAACAAATATTCCATCTTGGTTTAGAGGAAAAGAACGTGGAATGAAACCAAGAAATGCCTACAAATATGAGGATAAGGAATGGAACATACTTCAATCTGTAAATTGCATACATGTATTACATGCATTGTTAGTAAACATATGATCTGTAATCTAACCCACACACCACCCGACAGAAACTGAGTAAAATCTTTAAAATTTTTGAAGTTTATCTCCTAGGATTTTCACCAAGGGAGTCCCAGTCAGCTGTAACCCAATGGGAATGGATTTTTCTGCCGAACACGTGTCAGACTATCACTTTCTCATAAATGAGTCTGCTCATTGGAGACAGCGCAGGGTTAGGCATTGTTTCCTTAACACATTCATTTTATGTACGTCTCGAATTCCGATGTCCCCAATATAAAGATTTACCCCTACGTCACCTTACATGGTGTAAGACTTATGACGAAGGCAACTTAACCGTTACATTAAAACAGACAGGGAACAAATGTAATTTTCTTCAGCTCCCACGTGCTGATCTTCATTTTCTGGGTAGTAACACCTTGTGTACTTATAAGTGGATTCATGGGAAACGTCGGCCCTGAAGATGGAGACAGTATGTTACTGTAAAACGTAAATATCTACCAAGAAGTCGAAGAGAAATTACTGCCTACACGATCTCGTATAGTTCTTATATGATTCGTGAATTTGTAAATGAATTTGTGTCATCAAGTTCAGTGTTTGCGTAAGGGAAAGTAATGTTTACGATCAAGTTACGTCAACTGATGCGACAGGAAGGGAAGATGTTGCTTAGGGAGTAGGTGCAATGTTTATATCTTAATGGATGTTTGAACAGTTATAACCTTCAAGTAATACGGATGAAATTCAAGATCCCAGACAGAAAGTTAGCGCAGCAGTAACGCAGTGAAATTGTGTCTTAAAACAGCACGGTTCGAATCCCTGTTAGCTTAACCAGCTGCCCTTCTTCAGAATAATGTCGTAAACATTTGAACAGTTTGCATCCATTGTCCTCTAAATCTTTCTTTATTCGTCATTCACGATTATATTTACATTTCATTTGGATAGTTACATAAACTAAGAAGAAATAATCAAAATATTCATACCGAATATCAGCTTCAGGTGCAGAAACTGTACCAGAAAGTGAATTTCGTATCGAAATTACTCAATTATCTCGTAGTAAAAGTACTGTGAACTGCAATAAATCTAGCCTGTATCCGACAGGGATTCGAACCAGACACATCCTCATTTTGAGTTTAACCATATCTTTCAACCACCCCACTTTCTCGTCCTGAACCAGAGTAAATATTATTATTCATATGTAGTTTTATGCTAAGTAATGAAAAAGTTTTATTGCAGTAATTTTCAAGCTCAACACAGTATGTCATAATTCATTAACACGTGCGATTTATAGATATACATATTAAAATGTAATGTATAGATGTTGGTTACAATCTTCCATTTATCCTATAACTAAATAAATATTAAAGTTTCGATAAACATTTTTTTTATTTTCGACATTTTCTTAATAATTATAATTTTATTTATAAACTTATTAATTTGGTATTCATATTTTAGACCGCATCACAATTAGCTCTTAGGCTACAAGTTATTTATTCACCGGGAGTTACTTCTGCGCCACTTATAAACGCCACAAAAAATATTGCTGCAGGTACTCGCTAAAATTACTCGTGATTACGTCAGTGAGCTGTTAACTCTCTCGCTCGATACAGCATTAGCTTTGCACTAGATGGATGGAATCAAAATAACGAGAAATATCCAGAAACCTGTGGATGACTGCCGCGCCTTGTTGCTCTCGACGAGCAAAGTATGAATTTAGGTCAACACGTTGTGTGGATCAGGCAAATTCTAAATTGTGTTCTACGGTGAAGAGATTGTGCGACGCGGAAGTAGCGAGCAGTTATCGACTGTGACGAAGATAGCAGTGCCATCTGCATTCATAAGAAGGAAACACTCATACCCAATGTGAAGCCTTGCATCTTTTATCAAGACTAATTTTTGAAGAAACAGAGCATTAAACAATTAAATATTATTATTTTTTAAAAAAAATAAATTGCGTGTATCAATTTTTAAATTTGAAACGTAAGTAATTTTAAACAACATTATTTTAAGCTTGTGTATAGAAGGAAAATAAAATATTGTATCAATTAAATATTAATTGTAATAATGAATAGATTAAACTCACAGTTTTTCTTTTCAAGTTTTAATTAAATATTTCTCTACAGAATAATAGCTAATAACGTGAAACTTTGATTCTGTAAACATAACTTAAAACGTACAAATGTCGACGTATCTCTGAAATCTGATTAAATCCAAAAAATGAGAGTAAATGAACTGGAGAGAAAGAATTAAGATACACAAAATAAACATGATTTAATTTATTCTGTGATGACAAAACATGTTCATTTTATCTTTGAATCACGAATAAAAGTCTGAACGAGAAATATAGTTCAACCAGCTCCGCCCACTTTGTGATGTACAGTTATAGGCTTGTACTAGTTTCAGATAATTTAATTAATATAGCAACGGGCCTACATTTCCTGTCAAAGGGATTTACAAAGTTCTCTCACCTGCAGCCTAATGACAACATAGCCTCTAGGAATAGAACCAACCCCCCCTTGATCAAATATGATGTGGTGGTAGCTCCTCCTACGACATCCATTACATCCATTTACTTTGACCTGGAATATAAAAACTTCTTAAAACTTTTATTATTAAAAACACGTCAGAAAAATGTTCTCTGCAGCTTTAACGTCACAGCACAACCAAATAACTCGCCAATCGGTACCCCAGATATACAAAATTATTAGGTTATGTGTTCAGTTAAAAAAAGGGACTGAGAAGTTTCAATATAAGTTTAATTCATAAATTAAAAATTTTCCTGAGCCCTGCAGGCAAATATTGGAACAATCCCTTAAAATACATCAGAATCACATATTCGCCTTTCATGGTCATATGTCATTCGACATCAAACAATACATTAAGATAAAAAAATCTGTAAGATAGTGTAGTTGCGTCATATTGTGACTTATTAAATTAAAATTAAATTATTTGGTTATTCCGTCAAATCACAATGTATTTAAAATAAGATAATTAAAATAATTAAAATATCATAACCGAAACATAAAAATACTGTTCCAATTGTAAATCGATTATTCGATATGGAACACAGAATGATATTTTAATTATTTTAATTATCTTATTTTAAATACATTGTGATTTGACGGAATAACCAATTAATTTAATTTTAATAAGTTTAATTCTCAAATCGCTTACAATAATTTTTTAAAAAAAGGATGTTAAAAAGACTAGTCTAAAAAATTATCCCAGAAATGTTTATTCGTAATATTTCAGTGGGCCGCTTAGTTTTCGTGAAACTAAAATAATATGTTCTCAGTTTTATCAAAAATATTTATTTGAACAAAATATAAATCAACAAAATCCTGTAAGTGTTTGTTTAATGACAACGCAAGAAGAATATGTTCCTCTGTTTAAGGAATTTGATTATTTTTAGTTCGATTCTAAAAGTTTGTGACGACATTGCGTTGCTGAAGTAAAGATTTTTCTGGATATTTTCCATCGTCTAATAATTAAAATCATAAAATTCATGACGTTTCGGAGATGGGACTCTATCTCCGTCTTTACGTAGACCTACTCAATTGATAGAGCTAATCCCTATCTCCGGGCGAAACGTCGTGGATTTTTCGATTAGTTTTAGTATAACTCAATTGTATCTGTAACAGAGAATCACAAAGGCTAATGAAATATTCGTATTTCATGCAGTAAACGTTCCTTTCTATTTAAGTACGCCACATAACCAATCAAGTTGAATTCTTCTTTGTTAAACAATCAATCAATGGATGACTCAGTCTTTCAGTGTCAACTTTTAAGTGTTCTGACGTGTTACGGATTCTTATATTTGGTTTATCACCTTTTCATTGGACTTAATAAATCTAGATCCACTTGATGGATTCCTATGGAACCTGACACGAATATCTAAGAGATCTGAGGTCACATTCATATTGCAAGTTATCAATCCAATCACCTGCCATCAATTATACGAGTATTAGCCTCGAGGTTGTGGGAAAAATCTGACGTTAAACATGTCGGTCGCGCGAAATCCACATTTAACTTTCGGTTTGATGACAATAACGAACTAATGGCGACAAATATATATTAAATGTTGTACGTACACGTAAAATTAACATAATTACAAATTATGCATGGAGAGTGGTTTTATAAATTGACATTTATAGCCGTGGTGACGGCGGAAAACTTTGTAGCAAATTTAATGAAGCCAGTATAAGTACTACTATAAATAATGAACTAGTAAACTGTATAAATAGTCGGCCGTAATTCTTGGTAACCTAACTGTATTTAATGGAGCTTCGGGGAGGAGCGGACTTCGTAACTTATTCTCTTAACTTCTCGTCTGTTGGATAATGATACGAGGACGATACGCGCTCTAAGTCAGTAGTGTAGCCTGCTAGTGGCCGGAGACTTTCCATTAAACAATAGACAGAAACAAGCTTAGTCTGAGCCTGTTTCAGAGCTATAAGTCTTTTCGCAGCGTTTAGACCATATATCTTCTTCGTCTTCAAGTCCCGTTCTGCAAATTGGGCGCAGATTGAATTCCTATTTCCCGTTTCTTTCCTAGGTCTGATACTGGTTTACATTCAAACTTGTTACACGCTAAATCCTGTCCTGCCATTCCAGTGGCGTTGCAAATTATTGCATCTTGTCAGACATTTCTTTCAACTAAGTTTAGTCTAGCTATTCCACCGTAGAGTACAAAATTTTCTGTTTTAGTATTTATATATTTATCATCTATATTTGTCGTCATGTTTATTTAAGTCTGTTTTAAATACACATTTACTACTGCAAGAAGATAAGCAAGTATGAATTTTAAGTAACAAAATAATACACATTATCTTTTACCTGGCATTCTGTTAAAAATATATTGAATCCAAAATATTCTAAATCGTTCTGGAGCGAACTTGTCAAAATACTTGTTTTTTTTTGTTTTTTCAAAAGCTTCAGGCCAATAATTGAATTAGCAATAACCACAATTTATTCAACCGTTAAAGCCCTATGTAAATAATATTTAATAACTGAGTCTGTACCGCAAAGAAAACACAACACCTTTTTATTACGCAAATATCAACTGGTTAACACTATTTGAAAAAACGATCGATGGATACAAAATGAATTGTTACTGATTATTGAAGCAGGTGGGACATGTATTTGCCATTGGCCTTTAAAAACTTAATTATAAAATTTGCTAGTTCAATTACGTCCAGTAGTGCAGTCTCTGGCATCTTTAAATTTGCTGGAAATTACTTCGAGGTTTCATGCTGTAAGCATATTTGTAACTGTTAACACAAAGGAGAAATTTTTAGGTATACATATGATGTCTTCATATAAAATGTCATATTTCCTGATTCATTAATTACAGCCATCAAACAAAACTCCATATTAAATTATGATCGTTGACAAGTTTCTTTATGTTTTAAAAAATAATAATTACTTTGCTAGAAGAAAATATTTTAATCTATTACCACGTTTTCAGATCCGACATTAAATTATGGACTGTTAACATAATCTCACGTATCCGCGTGACTGCTTCCAATAGCAGAAAATCTAGAAATGTCGACGAAAACTCGTACGTTATTTCTGGGACACATAGACAAGTCTGCCTTTCCTAATGAACAATAAACATTCGGTCGTAATTATACACAGAAATGTCTACGGTTGATCTCACGATATACGATGGCATAGAATATTTTATAGTTATGTAGAGGTAAAGTGGTATAAGTGCCGAACACAGACGTTCATGTGCACCTCTGTAAAACGGAATTATCACTAACTTTTTACATTCATTTCGAGATACTGATGTAAACTGAAGAAACATCACACAGTGGATATATTACCGGCAATGTATGAAATCCGGAAATATATAGAATACATAGGTAATGTATAGAATGCCTAAGTCAGTTGGCAAAGTATGAAATATATCGTAATGTTAATATTGTTTGGTTGTGTAAATTAAAATTAATCAAAATCGATTGGGTGAGCTGTCAAGATGGAGGTTGTGCAAGATAATAGCGAAAACACCAAGGTACTGAATCTGAACATAACAAAAGTTTTGAGAATTAAAAAAAGTTTTTATATTAAGTTTTTGCAAATATTAAAGATAAATAAAACTGTATAAACAGTATTATAGAAACCTCTTTGTTATACACTTCGCCTAAAGAATCTGAGGCATTTTATAAAATTCCTAAGTATTCTATATAATTTATTTTATTTAGTGTTCTGTCTGACGACAGGTCCATATGAACAGGATCCTTCCATCCTTTTCTCGGACTGGGACCTGTTCATATACGTTCTTGGCAGATAATCCAGAAGTGGTTTGCCATTGCCTTCTTGTGTGTGTGAATGGAGTAATTGTTGGGATGCCACGGAGAAACCGGGGGAGCCCCCGGAGGAAAACTCCGTGTTGCCTAGACCACGGCCTTACCCAACACAAGTTATAAATTCGGGCAACGCCGGGAATCGAACCCGAGACCCCAGTATTCTATGGAATACCTAAGCAAAATATAAAATAAACTGTTAGTTTAATATATTGCCTAAAATTCTATGCATTTGTAAATTTACCTGGGCATTCCATAGAATGTCTTAATTTCATACTTTACCTACTGATTTTAGGCATTCTATACATTTCCGGATTACATAGTTTGACGTTAACAGATACGCTACCATTTATATTACAAGTTTTAAGGTACCAACGTTGTACAAATTCTGACTCTTGCTACGCCACTGAAATTACCGAGAACAGATTACGTTACTTTTTGCCAGCTAGAAATCTCTTTCGATGCCTATTCAAGCTCAGCAGCAGAAGGGAGTTTGATGTGTTGTTCCCTCCGTTTTCTAAAGCCGAAATAAGGTTTAAAAAGATTGAGTCCCACATGTGAGGTGGAGTAATAAGAATTCAGACTGAATATATACTCCATTCTGTTGGATTTGTATGTATACATCGTTAACGCTTCGCTGCCTGCTGCTAAACCCTCTACGTCAGGGACTCTTAATCAACGCCTACCGATGTGATTTGAAAGGCCAGCATATATTTTTCCGCTACATCCTGTCACTCCGTACGAAGACAAATGGTTAACCGACACCAGGAAAAAGGCTTTGTTAATGCACGAACCATTGCTGTGAGCAAATGTTCTGCTTCATGAAGAACTTCAAATCAAGAACTACAGTCCACAGACCAGGAGAAAATCCCTGCTATGAATTCGTTATACGCGCATGCGCAAGATTTCGCGGCGAGTGACGACCGATCCTAAAAGCATTCGTTCCACAACCACTGAACGAACAACAGACAACAGGCTTTCATGTGTTCTGATGGGTACAGCTTTAAGATTACCTCACAGTGGCACAGCGATTTAATCTAGAATATTATCGCAACACCCACAGAACACATTAGAGGTGCGCTCACTACACGCTACTCGTAACGGCTTGATGTTTTCAGTCTGTGTAGTAGCGTAAAACTCTGACGTATCACACTTCCCACCAATAGCAGCCATCTAGTCCGCCTGGTAGTAAACATTCCCCCAGCAGGGTTTTTCTCGTGATCTGTGGACAGTAGGATGTGCATCATGATGACCGTGGAAAGATGCTATCGAATCCCAGCTACAGACAGGAACGAAACCTTACACTGAAAGATTACTCGCGTTACAGCCGCACGAAATATCTCTCGAAAACCTCGTTAATGACTCTCTGTGGAAAGAAAACTATTGAGTAATATGAGAACGTGTTATCAGTATGCTTAATTTAGTAAATTTTTTAGTACACTGCAGTGGAGTTTCAAGATGTCTTGCTGTCCGTCTCCTCGAGGTGTTGTTTTCATTGGAAAGGGCTTTATTCATTTATTTATTTACTTTTTGTGCCAATGAAGCTTTCGCCTCAATGGTTTGTATTCCATTGATGTTCTACTGGACTTCGTTCTGTACACGTGTCATAGCCAATTAATATATTTCTCAGACAATGAGCGTTCGTTTTATGTGGTCTTGTAACACGGAGTAAATATGGCAGAAATTTTTATGTGTGCTGCATCCAATTTTTCTTGCCCTTAAGTACCATGACATGAAAGCTCATGAGGAGAAATTTCAAAGCTCCATTCTTTATTTATTTATACATCAGATGTTAAAACAGCTTCAAGCTTCAGGCTGCATTATCCCTGTGAAAGAAACACTGTACTCACTGGGCATGAAGCTAGCTGGGTCAGAGCTTTCTACACTCGGTGAGGATGAAGAGGGAAATTGCTGCCATTAGACTGGAATCGACCTCCGGTCCTTAAACCCACGGGCTCATGTTTACTACCACAAAAACGCAGAATAAATTTACATAAATTTGGGGTGGCTGTGTGTGTGTGGAGTGGAATATTAAGTAAACCTGCTCTTGATTAAAATATGCGGGTTAATAACTACGCCTGGCTAAATCCTATCTGTGAATGAGTCGAGGAAAATAGTTTTAGTGTTACAACTTCACTGCACAAAAACGAAGAGTTTAATATGAAGACATCATATCTGAAACGTCCGAATATTTCAGCCTTCAAACACAGCTGATGTAGATAACATTTATAATTATTAATCTGCATTAAACTCTGTTAGTATAATTTTAATAACAATTCTTTATTCAAATAAATCTAAAATTTAAATGACGCCAAATTTTCGAAAACAGACCTCCGTGTAAGAAGGGTGGGTATGTGACAGAGATTATAATTAGAAAAATTGTCTTTTAAACTTGTTAATAAAAGACAGCGAGATTAAATAACATACTTTTATTCACGCCTTAAAGAAGCTAATTCCTGTACTGGCTTCAAAATGTAATTTCCAGGATATCGGTGGTCAGTTTCGCACTCTATGTTTGTAATTATACATCATCTTCAGCTGTCCGTCCTTATCATTCTCTCTGCCCTTTCTAAACATGCTGCTATTATTCCTAAATCGGGTGTTTCAGCGTTTTCATTCGTCTAATCACGTCCCACACATCCACCGATTCTTAAGCACAGGAATAATGTAACAAATGAGGGAAATAGAGGAATAATTGTAACAAATAAGAGAGATGTAAGAAATAAAGACGATACTAAACGGTTTCGATGTCATAAAACGGGTGCTTTGTCAGGGAAGAGAAATTTTGTAAATCAGTATTCCAGTCACCCTGCAGTTCAAACAGTTTCGAAATACTGACGAATTAAAATGGCTGTAATGTTACGTGATATGTAAAAGAAATATCAGATATCAAAGAATTCCGTATTAATGTTACGCTTTGTCTAATCATTCTGATAAAAAAAACTTATGTACATGGTAATTACATTATACAGAGCGGAACAGAATGCAGTATAACATTTTGAAAAAAAATTTGTGATCAAACTAGTAGTAATACCACACTTAAAAAAATCAGCCAACGTAAAAAAATGCTACTGTTAATTCTTTATAAAATTCATAATCTTTTTATAATAATGGCAACAGATAGGGGTCCGAAGATGCTGAAAAATTTGTACCGTAACGTAGCTGGAACATCTGAGCTGTGAAGAGATTGTGAAGGTGCTCATGATTGTGTTTCATTAATAAATACTCATCCGTGTTCAACCTAAATTTGCGGTAATATTAACGAAATAGACAAAGGGTGTCTGGAAACTATGCAGCGCAACCTTATACAAAAGCTTAGAAAATAAAGAAAAATGTATTTACAATCGATAACTTACGAGTGACTGACAGACTAATTCATCACAAAACAATCTCCAAAACTGCCTTTAAAAGTTGACGTAATTTTCCAGCATTTGGTGATGTGTCAAAAGATAGTGCCACAACAAGATGGCTGGACTAACGCCAATGACTGCTATATTGACACGTAAGTTTCATTTTAATAATATCTGGTATCTGAATTTAGGTACAACTTTAGTTCTCGGCTTTAAATATATGAATCAGGTTATAATCTACAAGGCAAAATTTTTTGAAAAACATTTTACGTCACAAGTCATAATTATTAGAAAGGCTCAGGAAATTACTTGTTTTTATTAATCACGGATGGTTAAAAGGCCCGGCTCTTCTACTGTTTTCAGACAAAAAATTCTGCTCTACGGTATTCATTCTTCCTGCGTGCTACAATCTCCGCCCATTACATAATTTACTTCTTCTTCAGAGTACTTTGCTCTGATAAAACCTCAAACTCCAGAAAGGGTTCACGATTCGCGGCGTTTGAGTGCTAATACGGAACCTGTTGCTAGGTGACAGTCAGCCCGTGTAGACGTAGGCTGTAATGCTGCTGACTTTACAAAGTACTCTGTTTTCTCCATGTTCAAGGCGAAGTTGTCTAAATAATTGGAAACAGCGTCGTACTGAGAAAGACTGTTTATTTTATATGCAAGGTGCAGTGGTGACGCACCTGCCCATAAGACTCGTCGTCATCCGCTGTTAAAATGATTCACTCAAAGTGACAGACCAGTTTCATCACGAAAACAGAGAGCTTAGTACAATAAGAGCCTTCTTTCAAACAGCAGCATTCATAGAATGGGTATCATTAGCAGTAGAACTGTCCAAGCTGAAACCTAACTCGACCTACAAGCACTCCTCTGCACAACCGCAAAGCCATTCAAATACGCTGTATAGAAACATGGCTGCAAGGTCGAGAGCAGATTCCCTGCTTAGGCAGACAATAACACTTGCAGTAATAGCCATATTAGGTTTAATGCGTGCATTTCAGCGTTGATAATAATCGGAATTTGTGATTTCGTATGCGAATTAATTATCAATAATATTTTTATTATGTTAAATTGGTGCGTTATAACCAAGGGAGATAATACGTGGGGCCTACGATGGTTAAGTTCGGGGTGGGAGGAGTGTTGGATTCCATTAAAGATTGGGTATTTTTTGACTACCTCTGCGACTGTCAGCTTCTCAAGAAGAACTATGCTGCATGGACTTGTTATTGAGTATCATAATACGCGACATTTATATTTAGTCTGTGAAAATAATTATATATTACTTTAAAGCAAGTCATCCAGCGTCCAAATACAAATAATTTCCCTCTGCTGTTTGATTAGACCAATTTTCATTTATATTAAGGTTTTACTCTTGAATTTTATAATTTATCCTAATCTAGTCTCATAGACATTTATGGGCCGAGTGAGAAGCCAGAATGTTTTTATGAGAGGAGAAGTGTTCAGTGTTTTCTTTATATTATTGCAAAACAAAATTCCTTTATCCATTCAGAAGTGTTCAGTGTTTTCTTTATATTACTGCAAAACAAAATGCCTTTATCCATTTTCAGCAACAAATTCTGTTGCACGAAGGAAAATTTAAAACGTCAAAAGTTTGTGCTGATTACAAACGTAAAGTTACTTTTTATTGAACACGTATCTTTTATTCCATATTTTGGTTAACAAACAATTTCAGCATAGATTTATGAATATTTTACAGCTTATATTACTATTTTATGAACGTAAGAATACCAATAAGCCTAACTCTGGTTTTGTAAAACCAACTTCTCAGCGCTTGTTCATTCGCGTTTAAAAATGTCCTTCCATTACATTAGCCTACGGCTTAATTCGGGAATTGGGTTATATAAAATAACTTCTAATTATGACAACCTACTATTGGCCTCTTGTTTCACACGTGCAGACCTATATCTACTTTTTAAATTAGCTGAGAGGAATAGAGTGCTGTGTGAACTATAGGATAACATTTCAGTGTAGAAAGAGTTACTTCCACCAAAATCTCCCTCCTTTGTTCATGCATTAAAACGTGTAAATGCTGTACTTACCTTTCCATGTACAAGCGGCTTCCATGTCACAGGCTTCTCTCTACCGTTGAAACAGAAAGAAGCGATAGTTTCAAAGCAATCAGAGTATAACACACGAAGCAATATTTAAATTTACACTTCTTCACATATGTATGTAACGTTTTCACTTCCAGTAACACAAATATAAGACGCACTTTACTTCTTAACAAAACTGTTGCACACGCCACCGCCATCACAGTGCACAATGACGTTCACTTGTTTGTCTTAATCGGATAAATTCGGAGGAATGTTCGTCAGCCATCGGTAATGCCACACGATGACGTAGCAAGGAAAAGTGAACGACCTTGAAAATTCTCCCCCTGGAGTGACTTAGTCCGTGCTGTTGTAATTCTGCAGTATGTAAATTCAGTTGAAGATCGCTGTTTTCCGAGATGTTGCGCCGTCCTGAAGATGGAGGCAGCAAGAACCTCTTAAACGCTGTTAAACTTCTACCAGACTAAACGGCGCACCAACCCCAGAAGACTGCCATCTGTAACCTGTATCTGTCAAAGTTTTTGAAATCTAAAATCCGACCTTCGACCCAGGTCACTGAGCTTATATTAGATACTTTATTCCACTGTTACAGCGTCACGTAATATTAACTTTATAAAGTGATTGGATTTAAGTGGCTGATGGCTGGTTGGGACTATCCACGATCCACCCCCAGTGCGCCTTAAAGACGTGGTGCTTAGGTGCAGTCGTCGGAATTGTTTACAATTTTGCTGTGCTCGATTACCCGAGATGACTTTCTGGTTACGTGCTCCAGACACAACGCAACTCTGTTCGGAGGACGTGCACATACGCGCTTTTACCACTGCCTTGTAATTAACTGTACGTAATCCACAAATGCACTGATCTCCATGAAAGTAGATTTGCGTGTATGTGTTTATAATTTGTTGAAAGTTAATGAAGTTTAGAGGAACAACTCTGCGTGTTCGCGAATGCACGATGATGTTTAACAAAACAACATTAATGTCAAATGTCTAGTTGTATGTGGAGGTGATAAATGTTAGAAGAATTTTCGAGTGATTTATTTGTCTCGTTCTGGATAATTTTAATAAAACGGTGAATCGACGACTGTAATGCTGCTGTCGTGCTCCATTCGAGATGAATGTGACTGAGAAAGAACGTGTCTAAAGTCGCGAGACATTCCCTTAGGTCAGTCGGACTTATTTCAGGAAGCCATATTTCCTTAATCGTCTTTATTTGTATATCAGATCTAAAACTTCTTGACGATGGTGAAGAGTCAATTGAATAAAAATTTTCTTGGATAATATCCATCGTCTAGTAAATATAAAACGTAAAACGACGTTTAGGAGATGGGATTAGCTCTATCTAGTGGGCCCAACTGTGTAGGAACCTGAAGACGGAGATAGAGTCCCATCTCCGAAACGTCGTTTTACGTTTTATATTTACTAGACGATGGATATTATCCAAGAAAATTTTTATTCAATTGACTCTTCACCATCGTCAAGAAGTTTTAGATTTGAACTACATACATAGTATATATTCCCAGATTTCGTTATTTTTATAACAAATAAATCATTATAGAAATGCAACGTTTCGACGTGAGCACAAACTAGCATGTTAAGTTGGAATTTCTATAAAACATAACTAACAGCTTTATTTAAAGAATAACTACAAAGTAGAATAACAGCAGGGCCAACAAGGGACTGCTTATGCACTAAAGACCAGTCATATACAGAAACAATGTCGTAAAGCTTAACACAATCCCCAGGAGCATAGTTTCGGAAGGAACAACTCAGAATTCAGAACAGGAAGTTAATATAATGAGGTCAATGCACGAAAAAGATTAAATGGCAACGATGACGTCATATTTTTTTTTAAATACAAGAACCAGAAGACGTGCATCGAATTTCCTCTGCTGAATCGCAAACCAGCACCAGAAATGTAAATTAGAAGATTTTTGCGATGCGTAGTGTAACAGTCAGAAATGGTGTCGAAATGTGGACCGCTTCCAGCATGCACCGTTCTGTATCTAGCAGATCTGATCTGCGTAGCAACAGCAGGTGTTCCTGTATTGACACGTTCGACAAGTAAACTGGAGGGACACATCTGGGCTAAAGCCAGTTTGCAGTATGGAGCAAAGAGACATTCATTAAGCCATACATCAACGTTGTTAATAAGAGGAAGTTTATCTTCATTAACATATATATTAATAATGACTTTAATAATAATAATATTTCGTAACGCGTGGATTCGAATGGCGGACCTCCGGGATAAAATCGAGCATTAGTGTAGGTATTAACATTAAGACTAATACATTACAGTTTCCCCGTGGCATCCCAACAATTACTCCATTCACACACAGAAGAAGGCAATGGCAAACCACTTCTGGATCATCTGCCAAGAACGTATATGAACAGGTCCCAGTCCGAGAAAAGGATGGAAGGATCCTGTTCATATGGACCTGTCGTCAGACAGAACACTAAATAAATATATAAATAAATACATTACAGTATTGTATTATTTATGAAACTAAACATGTAAATAAATAACAGCATATTATTAACTAGTATTTTCTGCAGAGTAAAATTTGTACATGAAACGAAAATATTATAATTACTGTAATAAAACTTAGTATTGTTAGAAACATTATAATTTTTTGTTGTATCTTCGACACTGATAACACGCGTTTTAGACTGTTTTAAGTGTATTTGTGTTGTACTCTAAGCATAAGTGTTCATGTGCTTGACGGAAAAGGATATCATTGGAGGAGTAAAGCTCAAATGAAATACATAAATTATACGGAACAATTTTAATTGTACATTTTTTCAAGACAATGAGAGTCAAAATATATGCACAACACATATTTTTATATATACACTATAACATTTGTTTTAATCTTTGCTCAAGGATTATTAATCTAAGTAATCAGTCTCAACCAAAACATTTTGTACCACAAGACAAAGGAAAACAGTTACTATATTCAGATATAAAATATTATTTTTACGATTATCTGTATATAGTTACAGTATCGTAAAAGAAGACTTTAATAGGAATATGTGTAAAATAGTCTTTAGTTTTGAAATCGTTATGGGGTTAAATAAATAATTTATGTTTATATTTTTTTATGATCTACACAGCACATACACAAAAATGTTATTTAATAAGTGGAATTTAATACTTTTAAGCATATATCACTTTTAAAAACCACTTAGTTCAGACATACAGAACACCACATTCTGTCATGTTTCGTGATATTTTTTATAAACTATTACGCGTATTTCTAACATTCACAGTCGAAGCGTTAACTAAAACATTTATTACTGCTGATGAAGTGAAATAGTTTCCTGGTTTGTTTATCGTACCCTTGGGCTCAGGAAGAATGCGATACCGAAGCCAGATTTGCGGTGATATGTACTCGAGTTACTGCTCAGAACTTTAATTACTGTCTACATGATATATGAAAGAACAGTTTTGTAATAATGTTAGCAACCACAGAGCAGGCAGTTTATCGCTTGGATACTTCTGCAACATCTGTGTCAGCGTTATCATCACTTCGTAACAAGGCTGTTTATATTCTGCTCGAATCTGCGTGTCATATGAGACTAACAGGATAATTAGTATATAAGTAGCGTCCTGCCCAGAAAAGAAATTCCGAAGCAGGGCAATGCATATATTCCCTAAATGCAAGTGAAATTACTTTAATTAAGTATGCAGTATTAAATAATATTCATACTATTAATGGTCTGTCTCCTGTTTACAAAATTAGAAACTCTGTTCATTTCGAAACACACGCTTCGTTAATTTGTAACGAAAAACTTTTTCCATTTTTAAAACATTCCAAAATATTACATTACGTATAGGCACAATACAGAAAAAAAAAACTTTATTCCAATTCTGATATATAATCAACATACACTGAAAACTGTTTAGAAACAAGTAATGATCCAGTTTAAAATGATACTATGTATCTTGAGTTATTTAATAACTCTGTATCGACTGTTGGAATATTATAATTATAAATAAAATAAACTTATTTGTAAGAAATTAATTGTAGCATATTTTAAAACTTTGAACCATGAATTTAATCAAAATAATATTTAAAAAATTCAGTTGCTTTCTGAAAGAAACGCTTTGTAATCGTAAATATTAATATGTTAATATTGTTTGGGTTAGTAATTGCTGTTTATTCTGAGATTCATATGAAATTCGTAAATATATTCTGTATTCAAAATGTTGAGTTTACGGTTGTTAAAGCAAGTGATATACGTAGTTAGGCTCCTTAAGGCTTGAGGTACTGTAGCATGTGAGGAAGACAACGTAAGGCGTAACTCTAGGTAGCCACAGAGACCTCTAGATCTTCATCGCTAAGGGCAGAAAGTTGAATGAGACGGTGGTCATGTCAAGCCGTCTCTTCCGTCCTGACTTAAGCCTATCAAAATGAAACTGCAGTTGAGGAAGCGATACTTCTCGTCTACAGAACACGCCATTTTTCCTCGGTTCTGATTTTAAATATGTCGATAATTTCCGGAAAGTAACTGTCATGTAGCTAGAGACTTCACGCAAAAGTCTTAATGGAAGTTTGGTGCTCTGATGTTCTATTTATTTACGAACTGAAAGTAAAATATTTGTATTAACATTATACAGTTGCAGACACGAACGAGAAGCGAAGTACGGCGAAAACATTTCTGGTTAAGACACACTTATGTCACAGTCTCCTGAAAATTACGGCTATAAATTCCTCTAAAACGCTAGTAACTACCTAGCAGACCACACCTCGTCACTACTCAGAACACCAGAGTCTCATATAATGTCTTCACTTCTGCAGCTCACACTTTATTTTTGAGAAAACGTCTCTTTAATTTAACGCAGTAGTCCTACTGAAGAAACCATAATCAAGTCAAGACTATCCCCATCTTTTGTTTCCCAAGAGCCAGCCACCGATTCGTATTCTAAATATTAGTTGAAATCTGTCCACTATTATTTTCAATATTTCTTCATCTAAGATTCATTTAAATATTTTGATCTTATGTCAGAATGTCAGCTCGGAGACCGACCATACTTGTTAAAATTTTAATTCTTCCATATACTTTCAAATTCATTAAACAATTATAATTTTCTCATTTGACTATCTACTGTTTGAGCTGAGGACAGCGTCGTTGAAAGCTACAAACAAACAAACATACAAACGAAGGCCTTAAAATATGCCCTGACTAAATTCACTTTAATATATACGAACATTTTTTTCTATTATTTATCGGAAATCGCGTCTGATATTAATAAAGCGTAATTAATCAATCCACAAACCGATGGATTGAAGCACAGATTATGAATTAATTATTGTTCGATTTGTATCGAAATAATACAAAAATAAATCGTATTAGCTAAGTGATTAATAAAATTATATAAAGTAATTTTTTCCACAGTTTGTTATAATTTTTGAAAAATTACTTTGAAGACTAGGATCTGTGATAACAAATGGATTACGTAAAATAATACAACATGGTTAAAACTGGTTTCATTCATATCTTCTGCGAAAAAAGAACACTATTTACTAAAATAATATATAAAAATAAATATATCAATTTCGTAATTTGTAAAATCTAGTGTGTAGTTAATTAGAACCAAACAGTGAATACTCTACCATTAGCTTTATTTAGTATTCGAATTTTAATCTCTCGTGTTAGAAAAACCACGAAGACATTGTTTTGAAAATTGTTTAATACAAAGATAATTTTTAACCTATTTGTGTATACATGTTTACTGATAAGAGAACCGTATAGAGGGCATTTTCGTTCATAAATCGCTTCTAAAATTCCTGTACTTTCCGCAGAACGAGAGCGTTTAGGTTGCAGCTTTATTTAAAGCATATTTCTATAGGTCATTTATACAACGTTCTCTGACTGTACATTTGTGATCGACTCTTTGAACGTCACGTAGCTACATGCAGTCTGCTAACAGAGATTTTGCTAAAGCGATCGATCCATCAATCATTCACAGAACAAACATCTGCAAACTCACAGTCAGCTTGGCACATTTTATAAAAATATTCAGACTATTTTTCATTCATCACCTTGTAATCCCTGTAGCCCTAAACACTTTTATTCTAATTACATTTTATAGAATTGTTTTTAAAATTTAAAAAACCCCAATATGGCGACACATATAAATTTACACAGAAAATAAATTAACAAATTCGTAAAAAGAGAAATCTTCCATATTGTTTAATTTTATAGGACACAAGTTCGCTTTAGGTGACACGCGAACAATTACTGTGACCAAATTACACCTGAACTTAAAATAAACAGATATCGAAAGAAAATTTGTAGATCAGTGGACCAATTACAAAACAAATAATGATGAAGTATGAATATTAGATAGAGACGTCTCTAACGACGTGGGAAAACATCACCACGACTGAAATCAACAAGGGTTTACATGCGTGGTTGAACCAGGTATCTTTTAACAATGTCCAAAACAACAAATTTTATTAGTTTATTTCGAGCTTTGGGGTGGGTGACTGATTTTTCTCACATTTGATAATTCCTACTTTCTGGCTAAATGTAGAACATACCTCTGGTTAGATATAACAGAAGGAAAATAACTAACTAGGGGATTTTTAATTGCAAGTGTGTGTTCATTCGAACGCAGAATTCTGCAATTAATTCAAGAAGTTTTGACGTAAATGTTACCATATAAGTCAGGACCTTCAGACACTTCCCGTTTAAAAAAATTTTCATACTGAAAACAATAAGTAAATACAGAGAAGGAAACATAACTTGATAATATCTTAACCCTAGTTAGTCTATTCCTGACCTTGCCTGATATAAGTCTTGGATCGTGAGGTACTTGCTGCCTCCATCATCAGTTAGATAATTATTGACTCTGAAATGTCGGTAATCTTATAGCAGACAACACGGCGTAATACACAGAAGAGAGCCATCTTGAGTCAGTGACTTTGCTTCGCCGACTGAAGAGGACTCTGTTGGTTACTCCCGTTTTGTTACTGATATGTTGTCCTATATGGCATATTAATCCCATTTTAATGACATTAAACACCATAACGTCATAAAAATCGTACCCATAAAATTAATACAAGAAGTATTCTAATTATATTTTCTGTTTATTAAAATTTTCAAATAGCCTCTATACTGTGCGTGGAGTTATATATGTTTTTAAGCCGAATAATTCAGCTGTATAATATGAAAATGTAAACTGTTCTCAGATTTACTCACGACCGGTGACATTTTTTCGAATAAATTTTCAAAATTACGGACATTTTCCAGAATATTTTAAGCGTTGCTATCACAAGATGAACTAAAATACATGTTTCATATGCCATAAGACTATTTACACTGAATTTGAAATATATCACAATAAAATATCTAAACGTCAAGTTAAAATACTTCACAGAACAAAATACTTGTTGCTATTTTTTATTTCTTGGAATGTAACTTATAAAAGTATTACGTTTTTTACTCAACAAAGTTTCTAGATTATAAACAGAAGACGACAGAGTTGGTCACAGCTCAGACGTACGCATGGACCACGTTGGAAGGATATTTACATATATAAAACGGAGGATTAACATGTCAAAATCATACGTTGGAATATAATGACAGAAAAGTAAAAGGTACATTTTTAGTGGGACCTTGCAAACTCTCTGACGTTGTCATAAATCTAAATATTTATTTTTAGAAATATCAGAAAAATTGGGACTGCCTGTAGTACCGCTCTTTTTGCATCAAACCAACATGTTTTTTGTCGACAGATAATTTATTTTCTAGTGCAGTTACACGTTCTAACTAACTACAAACTAGTGCCTATTTAAATGTTCAAATTTCTAAATTTAACCACATTTTATCAAAATATTAAGAATTTCTATTAAGAAGACACTTTCTAGCTAAGTTATTTGCTATCTTATTATGATCACGTGGAATGAGAATTTCTGGATATAATTTATTACTAATTTCTCTTACCACATCAGAAGTTATATGTTACTTAGATAAAATTAAAGACGTGGAAATCTGAATTTTATGATTGTATATCACAATTATTACAACTGTAAATATTATAGTTTATTAAAATAGCGTCATTACCATCACATATATCATCGGGAAGTTCTGTACTCTGAGAACACAGTCGATGCTGAAGAGACTGCACAAGTCGATACATGACACAATAATTTTTCCAGATGTTGTTCGTGGCTATGAAACACGACCTTATACTTTGAAGGAAAAATAAAAATGTTAAATTTCAATTACCCGTAGCTCCGTTTCTGTTTTGAATCAGGAATATGTCAGTTAACATGACATTTACGAAAAGGTATGACCACAGAAATAAGACCTAGACGCATTGACATAAGTTAGCGGGCATTCTGTGTTGGAGGTTAAGATTCACTACGCGAGTATCTAGACCTGAGTGACATTACACGTAACATTTGTAACAGGACATCTCTTTCATTGAGACATATCTTTAGGAAACCGTTTATAGCATTGAGAAGTGGATTTAACTGGCTCAAAATTATGTCGAATGGCGGATCTTAATATTATTATTTCGTCATAGTTACACTGTGACCTATAAAAACGGTGTGCCGAAGTACTACACTGAGATTAAAATTGTAACAAGTAGATGTTTACGTAAATTTGCGTACAAGCCTATATGAAAAAAGTATGGATGCAGTGTGAAAATACATACAAATCCGTATATCGTCTTTAAATTTAAGCATGCAAATGTAATTGTGCATGTATTTACAAAGTCTAGTATGTTCTGACATCTTTTGTGTAAATCTTCCACTACTGTGTGGCTGATGGATAAAAGTTTAATAATTAGTGGGGTAACAATCGATTGTAATGGTACTGCCACATATAAATCGACCCTGATCTTATCGACGGTATTTTAACAGACGTATCGTTTGTCACAAAACTGCGTACATATCAGAAATATGATTTATTACAAATGTAAATACGAGAAATATATAATCCTTACCCTGTTATTAACAAGTTTTATTAAGAAACTGTCGACGTCTGCTATCAACTACGAAAGTTTGCTGTAAATAAACAGGTTCCAGGGTGTGGACTGAATTCCGCCGAAACTGCATCTTGGAGGGATTTTGTGAACACGGTAACAAATCTTTGGATTTCACAGCTAAGCGACAATCATCTTCCCAAGAACAACTCTACTCCACAAAAAAATCAAGGTATGTACCATCGTTTGAGTTTTATAGGTATTGAATTGTAACTTCCATTATTCCAGCTGAGTAAGATTAAGTTTTAAGTACACAAAATTGTCGCAAGCAAAACTGAACTGAAATTTACTTAAACAAGAAGTCTGGCATGAACTGTGACTAGCTATAGTTGGCTGAAGAGAGGTTTGTGCTCGTTTGCATTTAAAATAAATGTCACCGTCCTCTTCCATTCCAATCCTGAGATTTCTCTTTGAAATAGCTTTTCTCCACGGGTGGCTTCAAAGCGGCTGAGTAAGAGAGAACCGAGTAATGTAGTTCTGTTTCATTTGACACGGGCAATTTGTAACAGGGGCAAATTCACCAGGTGTTCTCACAGCGGTTTCATTTCACACACACATCGTCTGCATAACATTTTTAGAGGATACCGCATAGGACGTTTGCAACCAAAATTCTCCCAGAAACCTTTCGTCCGGCATTCGGCGAAATGAAGAACTACAGCGAGTTTTAACATCGTCTATGTGTTCTTAAAACCGTAACATTTCGGAAGCAGGTTTTTACTCCGGCCTTCAGGTGAAAGGATGACAAACATATTTGTTTAATACCCTGGTTGATCAAATCTGAGATTTGCTAGTCGAGGTTTGAGACTAACTGAAACGAGGTGTCGAATAGATTAGGCATTTTTTCTCCTTTCAACTAAAAATGAAAGTATAACCATTTCCGAAACGTCGTAATTTTTATACCACGTAGACGATACATAAATTCCGAGAGACCTTCACCAATTTCTGTGCATAATCTTCAGAAATCTTCACATTTCTGATAACAACAATATTCTCCACGCGAGATTGTTTGTCCATCCGACGGCCAAATAAAAACTACGTGCCCATCCCTAATTCAATTCATTTCAACTAATCTATTTAAGTGTTTCCCAACATAAAGAAGCCAATAACAGGAAAACACTGATGTAAACAATGATAACGGTTCATTACGTCCAAGAAATCTGCTTATCTGTTTTCGGGTCCATCTTTACGTTCAAATGATTTACTTCCAAAATAACTTAACAGATTTTTAAACAATTTGCCATTTTGGTACATATTAGCCCACTGTAACCACAATTTTGTGTAAGACTTAAATATAACTCATGAAATTTATATAAGAAACTCATTTTAAGAAAGGTTGGTTTAGCTATCAAAATTTCAACCACGGTTTTCAACCCACAATCCTTCTGCCCTCTGTATTAATTCGGGGGTTTATCGTCTTGTAATTTTAAATGAGGAATCCAATGGAAAATCATTTATATCACAGTGCTCTTCGTATCTACAACACGTAATTTTTAAAATATTATTTACCTTTTACATACAAATAATTTATTTGAATACGTTTGTAAAATTCTAATCTCTGTACTTAAAATCATGATATTCCTACTGCAGTAAACGTTTGGTATTAAGGGGAACTGAATTTGTTCAATAAATTAAGATTGTATTTTTCACTGGGGCTACAGTAAATTTATCTGACTCATACCATTTTGGTACGTGTCGGGTTTTTATAACCCCCATTTTATATGAAACTCAAATAGAAATAAACGATCCTTTTACAAAAAATGATCGCTGCAGAGAAATATACACGACACGTAAAACAACATCCCGTGAAAGTCTGTAACATGAGCAGGGGCGATTTAATTTTTATCGGGGTTTATGTTGTTTGTGTGAAAGAATGATCCTGAAAACATGTTGACGAACAGCGCAAAATACAAATTAATGAAAATAATTGATACAGCGAACTTTCTGTTAAACCAACAGAAGACCGCCGTGTGGCCTATACGAGGTGCGATCAGAAAGTTTCAAGACTGCGTGTATAAAAACTCGTACACTTATCTCAGATATTAAATTCATCCATCACCCCCGAAGTAGTTCCCCTGGGAGTGAACACAACGATCCCAGCGCCGCTGCCAAGCCTGGAAGCATCCCTGGAAATCTTTCTTTGTCAGCCTGTCAAGCATCATCTGCGATTCTGCCTGAATCTCTTCTATCGTCTCAAATCTCCTTCCCTTTAGCTGAATTTTCATCTTTGGGAAGAGGAAGAAGTCACACGGAGCTTAGAAAGGAAGTTGGGGTCGGTTCTTGCAAGATCTTTGAGCTGTTCACTCCCAGGGGAACTACTTCGAGGGTGATGGATGAATTTAATACCTGAGATAAGTGTACGGGTTTTTATACGCGCAGTCTTGAAACCTTCCGATCGCACCTCGTATATCAGGTCACTGAAGAGTTGTCGAAACAAAAGAGCATTATTCTAAAACAAATTTAAAGCTTATCTGTAGGTCTATTAAAATAAACTAAGCGTATATTTTCAAAACCAGCTTTTTGATTTATACCCGTATTTAGTAACAATGCATTTACTTTAAAAATATTCCCGTGCGTATTTCCGTTTTTTTTTATTTTGTTATCAGTTCTCATTAATTTTGACTTTATAGTTCCATGACAACGTATAAATTATATTGTTAAAAAGTCACGAGTGGATGACATTAGCTGCTAGAAGATGAAGTGGCACTTTTCTTTCGACTATCTTAAATAAGAAGCCAGATCCAGACTAGAAGGAAGTGTTAAATGACCAAATTATCAATACAAAACGCTGAATCCCTCCATCATGCCTGAGTAGTTTCGTGAAAGATTTTCACATTCATTTGATCATTTGAGTTTAGTTCCTACTGAGCATTACTCTCTCTTGTTTCGTATTGAATAAGTTTTCCGGTTAATCACTGTATGACTAAGGAGTCGCTTACCGGAATTTCCAGTAACTTTGCCTACATTATTTGAAGGACCTATGGACCTTTGTGTTCACGACGCTACGAATTCTATGTATCAGTAGAGACAGTGCTAAGTTAATACATAAATTACATATTATAAATTTATTATAATCTAAAATGCACAATTTAATTTTTGCACACTTATAAGTGATGTTTTTCTTTTGTCTGATAAAATATAAATTTTATCACGAGCTTCGTATACAGAATTCTGTGTTAGACGTGCAAAATTTTGGTAATTAGTTTTACATCCAAAAACAATTTTGTAAGTTCATTTACACGTTGGTCCGCAAATCCTCAGTTTTTGAACAAAGGCAAGAAGTTTCAATAAATTAGTGGAAAATATGAAGTGCGAAATGTAATCAAAATTAATTCTGTTAATCGGATATTGAAATTGCTAACAGCAAAAATTTAAGATCTCTCCCCTTGAAAGCAGAAAGCATGAAAAATCAAGTAAGCATAATTTTATCGAAAGGGATTCGAACCGGTGGTATGATAATACAAGGACCGACAAGTTCAGGATGTTAACCTGAGATTAAAAATTTCCATGTCTTCGTCTTAATCATTTTAAAGTAGCTTCCATCTGTGACATAATCCTGCTATCTGATGATACTTTAAACCAACACTCTGCAGTAAATCTCAACTTAATTTATGTTAAAACAGAAATATTTAATAAAACAACGCTTTTCATTTAAATATTAACATTAATAACGCAAACAAATTATTAATAAATTTAAAAATAATCCTGATAAAACTTCTGCAGTCTCCTCCTTCGTGTCACTCATCACAAGTTCTTTCAATTTTCACAAAAACTACAATTAGAATTGAGCATAAAAATGGAACACGGAACGAGTTTTAATTCTAATATTTCTATTTGCGTTCTGGTATCTACTGAAGATATCTCACACCGAAGTGCCTGTTTCTCCTCTTCAAACTGCGCCTTCCACAGAGAATTCTCTTGAAAGCATGACGGAACTCGGGACTAAATATCGTGTAAATGATGGGATTAAGCGTGGAATTAAAATAACCCAACCACAGAAAGAACGCGATCATGTACTCGTTGAATTCGTACGAGCTGTAGGCAGACAGGAGAATCGCCATTATAAAAAATGGCAACCAGCATATCACAAAAGCTCCGGTGATGATCGCCAAGGTTTTGGCTGCTTTCCGCTCTCTTTTAGAGTCGGCTGAGTCCTTTGATTTTCTCTTGGTAGGATAATGGTGGTGCTGCTGGTAGCTGGGGCTAATATTGCAGTCCGTCACTGTTGGACCGTCCGGCTCCAGTCCGTTTGCGATAGAACCTTTTTCAGGGCTGGTGTTTGTCGAGGACACGTTTGTGAAGGCGGTCGTTGTTTCAGAGATTGTGGGCAGAGGTCGTCCGATCACGGTGACCAACGCCGCTGCTATTCCTCCTGTTGTACCTGAAATAACACATTGCGGTACTTAGAATTCTTTTGTTCTTCGACAGTTACTTTCCCGCCATGCACCAACGCGTTTGTTTCTGGCAAGGTTCTACTCCTACACACCCTTTGACCTTCAGTTGATTATTAATTACATTCTCAGTACATACGAGGTGCGATCGAAAGGTTTCAAGACTGCGCCTATAAAAACCCGTACACTTATATCAGGTATTAAATTCATCCATCACCCTCGAAGTAGTTCCCCTGGGAGTAAACACAACGATCCCAGCGCCGCTGCAAAGCCTGGAAGCATCCCTGGAAATCTTTCTTTGTCAGCCTGTCAAGCACCATCTGCGATTCTGCCTGAATCTCTTCTATCGTCTCAAATCTCCTTCCCTTTAGCTGAATTTTCATCTTTGGGAAGAGGAAGAAGTCACACGGAGCTAAGGAGGGTGCGGGATGACGGCCATAGTGTTTGAGGCCAAAAACTGCCGAACTTTGAGGGCGGTGTGCGCTGGCGCGTTGTCATGATGCGTCGCATGTGGAGTTCTTCCTTTAGAATCAGCTGACAGGTCCCATAGCCTAGCCCAACAATGTCGCACAAGTCGTTGATGGTACGACGACGATCTTCGTAACATTTTCGGGCGTTGTCCTCGAAGATGGTCGTCCAGAACGCTCGTCATCATCGACAGAGGTTCGGCCATTTTTAAAACGTGAATGCCACACAAAAGTTTGTGCACGACCCATTGCGGACTCCCCAAATGCTTGCTTGAG
>NW_019059724.1:2089979-2103481 GCF_000696155.1 Zootermopsis nevadensis | reverse complement strand
ATGGAGATTGCATTTCAGAGCAAGGCTTGAACTACGAAATATGTGGAAGAAGAGACATGGGGCTACTGAGGAAAATATTGGGTCAGCTGTCTAGACCTTGTATTGAAAAGAAAAGAACTTGTGATGCCTTCCTTTGCTACAAAGGTAAGTAGAGATTTATATTGGTTTTAATTCTCCCGATACTTAATTTATTATTACTATTGAACTTATTTTCACAGCTTCTATTTATAAGGTTAGTTCATCCGGTAGTTAGTTATTAATTATTAGTGAATTATTATTATTATTATGAATTATTAATGTTAGTTAGTCGTTAATAACTAGTTTCCTTAATTTCATATCACTCACTCAATCTTTTAAAATTCGATTGTATACTTGGCTTATCAGAGATAGCCCACTTTCTTTATGGAACTCAAAGGTTCATCACAATGTTTACAAAAGCTAGCAACAGAACTCAATCCTGAGCCAGCTCCATCCATTTCGCTCCATCGATTCCTGTCTCCGTAAGGTCTGTCATAATGTTATCCTCCCATCTACGTCTAGGTCTTCCCAGCGGTCTCTTTCCTTCAGGCCTCCGAACCAATAACTTGTACACCCCTCTCCCGCCCACTAATATTTCTCGATTCCACCCGAACAATATCAGGTTATGATTACAGGCCGTAAAGCTCTTCAGTATACAATTTTCTCCATTACCCGTCTTCCTCACTTTTAGGTACAAATATCCTCCTCGACACACTGTTATCAAAGACCCTCAATCTATGTTCCTCGTTCAAAGTGAGAGACCAAGTTTTGCACCAATACAGCACAACTGGCAAAATTACACTTTTGTGCATTTTAATCTTTAGATTTTTTTATATAAGGTGGGAGGACAAAAGATTTTGAACTAAATAATATCAAGTATTCCCTGAATTTAATCTGATCCTCGTTTCGTCATGAATTTGAATTTAGTCACATTTTCTAACTATTCATTACCTGTCCTTATATTCTGGTTCTGTCCTGAATTCTGATGCCGAGAAATGATCATATACTTAGTCATTTCTGCATTCATTCCTAGACCAACATTGATACTAGCCCTTAAGAGTATGTTTTTTTGCTTTTATATCATCTATATTATCGCCCAACAGATTAATATCATCAGAATAGATCAGCAGCTGATGTGTTCCATTAAATTCCAAACTGCCCCAATTGTCTCGGGTTTTCCTGACGGCATATTTTAAGGCAGAATTTAAAAGCAGTGGCAATAGAACATCTCCCTGTTTCAGGCCATTCGGAACAGGAAATGTATCGGACAAATGTTTACCTACACAAATTTTGCTAGAGTTTGAAATCAAACATGTTTTAATTAGCCTATCTTCTTAGGTATACCAGATTCAAGCAAAATATTGTAAAGAGCTTCTCTTTTAGACGTTTCGTAACAAAATTAGTTTTTACGGTGAGGGGGTTCTTAGCCCCACGCTAAATTCCCGAGCTGGAGGACCACCCCTTGTAGGCTATCCGCGACTACTTATTCAACATATTCGCAACTGCTTTCCGTAACTTGAGGCCTTCTACGCCATCCGCGGCGCGCCGTAGTAACAAGCAACCCGCATAACAGTGTCCTTACTTTGTTATTTAAATAGGTACGCACGTGATTGGAAAGTTTCCAAACTGACGCATTTAGCCAGTAGTCGGAACATTCATAACAACTGCTACAAGCATCACTGTAACAGGAAACGACATTAAGGACGTAGATCGATAGATAAAACGTTCTATAAACTCAATATCAGTAGCTTTATGACAGTTCAAAATCCTGTTTCATGCGGGCATTAATCACAGCTTTAGGGTTGGAAATCTACCGATGTCACAATTTCTGCATGAAATCTGTATCATGCTACGAGTAATGCATGCGATTCACGGATTTCCCTCAGTGCAGGACCAGAACGAGTGGTCTACTAAGACGTGTAAAACTACGTTTCATTACGGTGAGAATTGTTCAAGGAAATAATCGGCTGCCATGTTTGTAGAACGACTTTAGCACAAATTTGTATCGGCACGCAGAGAACAAGTTACTACGAACAAAGAAGAAAATTCAGGTAAAGGGAAGGAGATTTGAGACGATAGAAGAGATTGAGGCAGAATCGCAGATGGTGCTTGACAGGCTGACAAAGAAAGATTTCCAGGGATGCTTCCAGGCTTGGCAGCGGCGCTGGGATCGTTGTGTTCACTCCCAGGGGAACTACTTCGAGGGTGATGGATGAATTTAATACCTGAGATAAGTGTACGGGTTTTTATATGAGCAGTCTTGAAACTTTCCGATCGCACCTCGTATTATCTTTTCCAAGGTCAAATTTAATTTTTTCTCACATTCACCCTAAATTTCAAATTGACTGCTTTAGGAAGAATAAGAAGAATGTTCTTACTTTTCGGTCACGGATCGGGGCCAAGATGTTACACGTTTTCTCAGTATTTGTGAACAAATGCAGGGTAAAGAAATAGCCCTACCTTAAACAATGTCACACCCTCTTCCTTCGACGTTCAATTAAATTAACGTATCATCCTAGCATACGACGGTACAAAATTTATTGGGTTATAAAAGTCATTAAACAGAGAACCAATGAAAAGAAGCGATGACACGTTTGGCTTTCATCTTAAAGCAAACCGATTCGTATTTCGACTATGACACTGAATCTCCTGCCTTCTCGTTGTGTCTTTCTTTAAATACGTAGGCCAATGTTGGATATACATTTTGCTTCACAATTCACATCGTTCTGTTAATCTATTCTAAGCAATTAGGTCGCTAAATAAATAAAATGAGAATCCTACAAGTATCTAAATTAAATGCATTAGACCCTTTAAAGCTAAAAATATTTAAAAAATATTTAATATTTAGTCCGTACCGCAAAGAAAACAACACATTTTACTGTTACAAAGATAACAGCGTGAGGATATTTAAGGAAAAAAATCAGTGACAAACATACAAGACTGATACATATAAAAATAAGATTTAGTCGTTTTTGGAGTAGGTGGTACATATAGTTGCCATTGGGCTTTAGAGGGTTGTGGACTATACGTTTAGTACTCCTGTCTAACAGCAAATATTGCGAAGGAGGATGTCAACCGGATGAGTGATTTAGTCTTTACGATTCGTTGCATGACGGCAATATACACATATTTAGATGCCAGCTTTAAGTTGCAGCCTGTCTTGTTCTATTAATGTGTTTCGTGCAATCTCAACCCAACCATTAGGTATAAATTTGAACTAGAGACTATTAACTCATCTGCATATTATTTGGTAGAAATTTAATTATAAGATATTTGTTGTGTTCTCCCTGAAGACAGCTCGTGAAGTAACAGCACACAACACAGCGCTCGCTACGTGCTAAGATAAGACACGACGTAAGACTGAACGTAGTGTTAAAACACGACGTAATGCAGTGACTGCAGAGACCCCTTCATAACACGAATTAGACTAAATATGGCTGTCTTCTGGGTTGTAGCGGGGTGTAGTCTGGTAGGAGTTTACCACGGACAGCGAGTCTCCTGCAGGAGTTCAGCTGGGAGGTGTTTGATCATTCACCCTACAGCCCGGACCTCGCTCCCAGTCATTTCCATCTTTTCCTACACCTCAAGAAATTCCTGTCCGGTCAGCGTCAGCGTTTTGAGAATGACAGAGAGGCGGAGATGGTTGTCACACAGTGGTTCCAATCCCAGGCGGCAGACTTCTACGACACAGGTATTCCAAAGTTGGTCCCACGGTATGACAAATGTCTCAATTCCGGTGGCGAATCTGTTGAAAAATAGCTGGACACTTGCTGTATCTGTTGCAATAAATATTTCCATGAAATTGTGTTTTGTTTCTGTAAACGGCCCCAGGGAAACTTACTTTGTGGACGAGCCTCGTATATGCGCCTTCCAATCGCGCTGATCATGGAGACGGCAGGTACCTATAAAACGTTGGTAAACTCTTACCAGACAGCCCAAAAGACATCCATGTTTGTACTGGTGTTATTTCTCTGGAAATAAATGACGCTTTTAAGTGTGTTTCAGTGGAATGTTCGCTCGGCTCTGGGAACTGGGAAAATGTACGGGTCTCTCGTGAACTGGAAGACTTGTGGAAGAACGCAATGGGAGGAGATATACTTAAATAGAGAAAAGAAAAGTTTCGAGTGGGAGGAAATAACCACACCTTCCCACGACGGGTTCTTTGTTTATTTCAAGTAGAATCTAACAACTCTGTTCTCTCATTCACCATTGTTCACCTCGGAAAGAACCTAAGGTTCATTTTCATGCTCACTCACGTGAACGTCCACTTAGAAGAGCGTTGACAATGTTTTCCACGCAGGGAAGGAAGCTCCTGATTCAATTTTCTATTTTTCCGTAAATTTGGCACAACCTCGAGAGTCTGTTAAGGAGTTTTAATCTTTCTGCTTCGAGGTTAAGAGTCTCCCGGGTCTCGAACTGGTAGCTCGAACAATGTTCGGATCTTGGTCGAGCTCAAATGATATCAATACAGTAGTCCCGTATGTACCATTAAGTGCAATAATAATCACGTAATTATAACGTTCTCACCCAACTGACGAAATCTTAATTCACTCAATTCCTTACAGAAACACAGAAAATGTGAGGGAAATTTCTGTTTCGTTGATTGTCTCTCTGTATGTCCCTGATCTTGTGTAGTCCTTGGGTCATTTTGGAGGTTAATAGGAACCTCTTCAATTAGTGCACTTCAATGTGGTGTAGGCACTCAGGTCGTAGTCTCCCTGCCCTCGGTTACTTTTCAGCGTTCAAAGATTGACCGATACTCTGAGGTCTCCGAGGTGGCATGCCAGAAATGCTGGCGCCCTACTGAGAGGATTTAACTTTTGATGGAGGCTCTTTGACAGATGGCAAAACTTTCTCTTTAATTTACATGTTATAGTTAACCCTACGGGAAACGAGTAACAGGTGTCATCATCTCAGCTTCCCGGGTTGGCTGATATTGTCAGAGAAGCGAGGTAGTATGCCAGAAATGGCGGCTTCCTGCTGTGAGAAATCAACTTTGAGAACGAAGGTGTTAGAAATCGCCTTCATTTCTATCCACAATCAAGCCCTGCCTATAGATATCTGGAATCGTAGAGTCCCTGGGTCTGAAAAGGGTTGGACCCTTTAATTAGGGGACTGCACTAAAACTTATTTTTTTTCGGGACTCTAGTTTGGGCCACCCTGGACTTGGGTAGTGTCACGTGTCCCGGTTGCTGAGAGATCCTGGCATTTACAGAAACTTGGCTTTTGTCAGACGAAACCTGACTACCTTAAAAGTTACATATTGCGGGTTGCCTTCGACCAGAGGCTTGGTGAAAACGTCAGCTCCATTTTATGGTATGCCAGAACTACTGGCCCACTGGGAGGTGACCTCTTTAAATACTAAATGTAGGTTTCTCACAGCAGGTAAACCTTTGACCCGGTAAGATTTTCAGCTTCCCCGAATTGGCTGAAACTGTTAACACCCCAGGCGATATATCAGAATATCTGGCTCTCTGCTGAGAGAAATCAGCTTTTAGACAAAGGCTCTGTGTTAGAAAGCTCCTTTGAACGGCTTCTGCTGTTTCTCGTTATTTCCAGTGTTCCATTTTTGTTTATCGAGAGACGGGGAACAAACTTTACCGCCCGCAGAGCCCCATACGGGTGGAAAGCATTAATACGACTGACGTTCTGCCAGCTGCCCCAAAGGTGGATCGTTAACGACCCTGCTAAAATCTCTTCTGTGCCATTTATCTCTAGGTACGGTATCACATATCTTGGCTTCGGTAGAACGAAACCCTGTTCACCGTCCGAAGACGTTAACTCCCTCCGCGAAATAGATTCAGTTCAGTTTTTGGGGGGTAGTGCCTTAATCCTGGGGTCTCGGGTTCGATTCCCTGCGGTGCCCGAATCTATAACTTGTGTAGGGCAAGGCCGTGGTCTAGGCAACACGGAGTTTTCCTCCGGGGGCTTCCCCGGTTTCTCCGTGGCATCCCAACAATTACTCCATTCACACACAGAAGAAGGCAATGGCAAACCACTTCTGGATCATCTGCCAAGAACGTATATGAACAGGTCCCAGTCCGAGAAAAGGATGGAAGGATCCTGTTCATATGGACCTGTCGTCAGACAGAACACTAAATATAAATAAAAGTGCCTTAAAATAGGCCACAAACAATTTCGGCCAAAAACAGACCATTTAAAGCTCACCGAACCTGATCATTCGATCATACTTCACGACCTTAAACACCTTATACAGATGATTCAGCGTCAGGTCCATTCATCTTACTAAATCACCAAAGACTATATAAAAACGTGGTATGGGAAGATAAAACAATGATGGTTAAAAGATATCCGTGAGGAAT
Organism: Zootermopsis nevadensis; assembly: GCF_000696155.1. Next base: position 2,097,140 of record NW_019059724.1, on the reverse strand, counting down.
TGAAAAATGTTCACAGGGAATACATTTAAACAGTGAGAATCACAGAATCTGTTAAACAGAGAAACAAGAAAAGTTGCAGAATGCTACTGTGTTTTCCGCTCAGTCGTGCTTCTCAGCGGCACGAGACCCGCCATCGGAACGTGGAGGTTAACATGGCGGTGTGTTGTACCAGCCACAGTAAAATTAATTTCCGTTGAACTCAGGAACAAAACAAAACCAATGTCTCTAAACTTTGCACCGTTTTAAAGAAGCTGTTATTTGTTCCGACAAGAGTAGCAATATCGTTTCGCTGGGCTGTCTGTGCAAACACAAAGTCGAAAAGGCGTGCTTCAGCTTGCAATATAAAGACCATCCAAACGACCTGTTCGCTAGCTTGAAATGCTTAAACACTGCAATTTCGTTCCTTTATATGTGGATTATTTATTAAAATATACAAAACTATAATTTTGCCCGTAGTTTTGTATGTTTGACACTAAGGAAGGAACGTAGACTGAGGGCGTTTGAAAACACGGTTCCGAGTTGAAAATTTAGACCTAAGACGGATGAAATACTAGGAGGCACTCCTCGCCAAATATAATTAAAGTCAAGGAGGGTGAGATGGGCAAGGTATGCAGCTCGCATGGGAGAGATAATGAATGGATACACGGTTTTTGTGGGCAAACCAAAAGGAAATATACCACTAAGAAGTCGTATAAATAGGTGGGAGGACAATATTAAAGTTAATATCTTTCAGAAATGAGATATGTGGCATGGATTGGATTAATCTGACTCAGGATACGGACCAGTGGCGGACTCTTGTGAGCATTGTAATGAACCTTCGGGTTTCATAAAATGTTAGGAACTTCTTGAACGACTGAGCGACTGTTGGCTTTTCAAGAAGGACTCGACACCATGGAGAAAGGATTTGTTGTTTATTTAACGATGTTGCCGGCAGTTCAGACAGTGTTATGCCTTAAAATGGAAGATTAATACATTGAAAGGATATGGACAGACGTGGTTACGGCCTATTTAAATTACTATACCGACACTTTCCTGGAGACACTGAGAAGGGTCATTAAAGGCCTCCGTCAGGATGTCCGATCTCCTGATCGAGATGTAATTTCGCTAATTAGAACAAAACACTTTATAATCTGTCAACGAACTTTAAACCAACGAATCTTTGTGGAGAAGAAAAAATTAAGAAGTTTGCAAAAGACATATATAGTATATATATATATATATATATATAATTGCAGGAAGTATTAAAATCTATTACTGGTAAACAGAGAATTCGTGAAATATACAATATATCAAAGATTATTCAAACAGACATTTTTACATTAGTTGCATATAAGAACAGAGAAAAGGGAAGTTAATAATGTGATAAAATGCAAGTACCATAAAATTATAATAATAAAGTAATTAGTTTGCTTTTAAGAAAATACATCAAACTTTTCCGTACGATCAATGAAATATTCCTACATTTCTAACGGTGACAATGCCTGCTACTTTTGATAATAATAACCGCATTTATAAGAGTTATTTCGATGATTTTCGTCATTCATGGGCTCCAGAGGTCTTAATGACGTTGCTGAGAAGAACAGCGGCCCTGATTCTTAGCTTTTCCACGAATAGTTTCTGTATCTTCGTCGGAGCACGCTTTGAATTAAAATTTACCTATAACATGTATCAATTTTTTGAATGAAGAAACTTTTATAATAAATAAATTTTTAATGAAAGTTTAAAATTCTGCGGTGGATATGAGAGAACCAACATTCTCCTGGCAGCTACGTTTAAGAATTCCCGAAATAAAATCGAAGGCTGATCACGTTTGTTTTTCATTTCTTTCACCAAGCAAATGCCTATTTCTTGCGGGTAAAACCCGGCACATTAGTGAAAAAATCATACTTCAATCTGGTGTTCGACATCCACACAAAAATCTGTCGAATAAATTAAAATTTGCTGTATCGGATATATATAGCCCTAGGTAAAATATAATATTTTAGAATGAGCTTTTATTCTATGGGACTCTGACATGAAAATCAAATCGAACTTTGATTTTTGCAAGACTGATTTATGGTACGAAACATGAAACGACGATTTACCATAAACAGTTTATAGAATTCAATACCTAATGCGAAAGAAATATAAAATTTTAATTTAGCAAGAAATGTTTATCGTGCAAACTATCTGACAGAAGGTCGTACTGACATTTCATTTAACAAGAACGATTTACAAATACGATATAAATATATTTTCTCGTTCATTTATGACATTTACGTAAAGTTCTCTTCTCGGTACTGCCTACAGTTAGTGAATATCATTACATAACATCCAAATATATAATGCAAAGCATGTGTTATGTTGAAGATTTCCGTCTTCTGGGTTGTTGCGCTGTGTAGTCTGGTCGATATTAACCAACCCAGAAGACGGAAATCTTCATACTCACCGCTGTGAGAACCTCAAGTCTTACATGTGTTATGTTTATTAATCTTCTTATTTTTAAAGAAAATACATAGTTAAAGCATTACCGCAAGGAAGAATATATTAGTTAATACTAATAAGTGAGTTAATTTTGGCTAAAATATGATTTTGTCACCGACTACTACAGCTGCAAAGACGCGACAGACTGGGGCTTAAACAGCCAATTGCACAGCAGGGAACAAACACACCCTGTATAATACAAAATTCATTCAAAGTGTAGGGCCTGAATATGACGAACTGATTAAGATGGGAACAAAATGTAAATAAAGACAATCTGTGAAGCAAAGGATTTGAATATAGGTCTATTTTAGAGGTTTGCACTCCTATCCTGTTCTCGAAGATTCTTAGGCTATTTTAAATGCTTCCACCATGATGTGTTGTTATAACCATGATAATTATTGTGGACACTATCTGTCTGTTTTTCTTTTCAAGCACAACGTTCAGAAAGAAACAGATTCAGTTTCCGAAACGCCGAGAATTTTAAAAATATTATAACCACCATTATCTTCAATATAGTTATTAATGTTATTCTCAATTTGTGTTCTCTTTGAGCGAGAGTCATTTAACACGCCACGAAACTAAGATATAAACTTACGGCTTTGCATTCATTTTACATTTTTTTATTTTCAAATATAAAATAGGACGACAAAGAGATTCTGTATCGTATGATAAGAAGCATTTCCTGAATTTAATATGTTTTTAATCTTATCATAAATATCGTTTTTAATTGTTACTCCATCCGTTCTACTAATTATTGATTTATCGGAGTCCATAATATCCGATACGTAACAGAGATTTATTATCAGTTACAACACAATTTAATGCCATGTGGAAGTAATATATTTTAATTCTCCCGAAAAATATTTGTGCAAAAACGTAATGTCGACATACAGTGTATACTGCCCGGAATAGTGGGATATTTCCGAAGAAGATAAAAAATATGTACATACGCTGTGCAAAAAAAATCAAGTGTTTAAAAATTAAAAGTTTAAAATCGGAAATGATGTAAACGTACAGCTGGAGACATAATTTCAGTCACCTGTAATTTCCTTATATTTGTCCAATGTCGTGTTTCTCCACGTTCTATTAATTAAAAATATTTGTGTCGGGTGTGTGGTAAGAAAATATATCGATACCTCTGCCAAATATATAGAAACTCATGACATTTCCAAGACATTTTATTCAGTTTTATGGCAATACGAAGGCGAAGTTTGGACATCCATATCCTGAAGATTTCCGTCTTCTGGGTTGTTGCGCTGTGTAGTCTGGTCGATATTAACCAACCCAGAAGACGGAAATCTTCATACTCACCGCTGTGAGAACCTCAAGTCTTACATGTGTTATGTTTATTAATCTTCTTATTTTTAAAGAAAATACATAGTTAAAGCATTACCGCAAGGAAGAATATATTAGTTAATACTAATAAGTGAGTTAATTTTGGCTAAAATATGATTTTGTCACCGACTACTACAGCTGCAAAGACGCGACAGACTGGGGCTTAAACAGCCAATTGCACAGCAGGGAACAAACACACCCTGTATAATACAAAATTCATTCAAAGTGTAGGGCCTGAATATGACGAACTGATTAAGATGGGAACAAAATGTAAATAAAGACAATCTGTGAAGCAAAGGATTTGAATATAGGTCTATTTTAGAGGTATGCACTCCTATCCTGTTCTCGAAGATTCTTAGGCTATTTTAAATGCTTCCACCATGATGTGTTGTTATAACCATGATAATTATTGTGGACACTATCTGTCTGTTTTTCTTTTCAAGCACAACGTTCAGAAAGAAACAGATTCAGTTTCCGAAACGCCGAGAATTTTAAAAATATTATAACCACCATTATCTTCAATATAGTTATTAATGTTATTCTCAATTTGTGTTCTCTTTGAGCGAGAGTCATTTAACACGCCACGAAACTAAGATATAAACTTACGGCTTTGCATTCATTTTACATTTTTTTATTTTCAAATATAAAATAGGACGACAAAGAGATTCTGTATCGTATGATAAGAAGCATTTCCTGAATTTAATATGTTTTTAATCTTATCATAAATATCGTTTTTAATTGTTACTCCATCCGTTCTACTAATTATTGATTTATCGGAGTCCATAATATCCGATACGTAACAGAGATTTATTATCAGTTACAACACAATTTAATGCCATGTGGAAGTAATATATTTTAATTCTCCCGAAAAATATTTGTGCAAAAACGTAATGTCGACATACAGTGTATACTGCCCGGAATAGTGGGATATTTCCGAAGAAGATAAAAAATATGTACATACGCTGTGCAAAAAAAATCAAGTGTTTAAAAATTAAAAGTTTAAAATCGGAAATGATGTAAACGTACAGCTGGAGACATAATTTCAGTCACCTGTAATTTCCTTATATTTGTCCAATGTCGTGTTTCTCCACGTTCTATTAATTAAAAATATTTGTGTCGGGTGTGTGGTAAGAAAATATATCGATACCTCTGCCAAATATATAGAAACTCATGACATTTCCAAGACATTTTATTCAGTTTTATGGCAATACGAAGGCGAAGTTTGGACATCCATATCCGCTAGTGGAACCTGAGTATGACAGAAGGTGAATGTTGATTGGTGAGTCAAATTTGAGTTCCAGCCATGATATCGGCACATGTATTTTATGCAAATTTTGTAGTCTCATAAATATTCAACCATACGTTCCAAAATTACCAATAGCAACCGGAAATTTTCAGCAATTCTGTACCAACCATACGTTCCAAAATTACCAATAGTAACTGGAAATTCTCAGCAATTCTGTATATATTACTAAAGATGGCAGATTTTGAACAATACCTCAAGGTATGGCATGCTAATTCACGTTTTTTTGGAATTAATTGGAATAGATTTACAGTCATATTCAAACATGGAAACTTTAAACCAAAATGTCAATAAATAACAGCTAATGCAGCACAAAGCACATATCGAAAATGTGTATAAAAATATTTACAATTTGTTTCGCTCGTTAACAGCCACATTCAGACTCACCGTCGTGAAAATGTCAAATCCTAGTCAAAAATTCGATTTTAATTGAGAACCCATACAAAATAAAACTAAGTTCCTCCAACAAATTTTAATATGCGCTTTGGATATCAATTTTTATTGTAATCTATTGCACAGTTGGATGATATAGGCGGATATTAAAAGTCCTTATTTTGCATTAATTTTATTTCATTGCGTGAAAGGATCACTAAGTAACTTCATGAAATTTATTCGCATGATTGAACAAAAAGCGTTGCCGGAAGACGTTTCAGTAGCTCATTTCCATTTCTTGGCATGTGTGTTGCATGCGAACAGGGGTAGCAGACCCCTTAATAATGCAGTCGAGACAACGCAGAGCTCAAAAGAGGGAGAAATCGATAGTCGACACTTTAGTTCTGAGGCCAGGGAAGCTGCTCTCTGCTCTCGGCAGTTCGCCCTCAAAACAACTATCCCGCTCAGCGTCGCCTTCATGAAAGACGAGTATGGAGGATGATTTACTGGATTGGAAACATGAATTTAATCAACTTATTCCAAAACAAACAACTATTTCTCTCTTAGTGCTGCTTCTCACTTTACTGGGGCAAGACAGAAACAAATCAAAATAAAATAAACTTGAGGGAAGATTAAATTCGAGAAGTGCTTCGCACAATTCAGCATAAAATATATTTTTTTTCCAGATTTATATCCGATAAACCAAAACATTTAAATATAAAAAAAACTATATCGTTATCAACTGTTTCGTAATTGAGTAAAATCTGGCCTATCCCACTTGATGTAGTATGGGAATGGGGCACTGGGAGGAATTTTTGGATCCAAGACAGAGGTAAAATAAAGTTGCAGGGCATTTCATAATTTATTTTCATCTAATATTATTATGGCAATAATATGAAGGTGAATGGGTCACTCGTAGAGTGAAGCATGACGGACATTGTATATTATATTACGAATAGATGGATCCTGACATCGGAGATTGTATTTTCCGATGAAATTACCCACATTGTGCTTGCTATTGTGTTTTTATTTTTATTTTTAACGCTCAATTTGAGAAAGAAATTCAAAATGAGAGTCATACAACTTCAGCTTAATGTTTCGTCTCTCACAATGCATATCTACTGAACTTGATATAAAAAGTCGTCTTCACTAAAATACGCAGTCTTCAAGAGGCTATGTGTTATATAACTCAATTTACAATTAAGTTCCATCAGAGTTATCACGAAGAACAGTTGCCCAAAATATTATTAGATGATTTAATGGGTTACATAAACCCTGTTTAATGTTTGCTTCATATGCTGCACGTTTGGTGTCTTTACAGAGCGTAAACGTGACGACAGATGGCGAAGTTTTCCATTTGCTAAGTATCACTGTCATTAGAAAGCACTGGTTAGTACTAATAAGGTAATAACCAGCATCGAAGCAATAATACTGTTTTCGGTAAAATATAACTAAACTATCCATCAGTCTTAGTTATTCCCTGCCTGTATGTATGTAAGAGTGTAAAACCAGATTAAAAAATTAGGAATTAATGCATTGTTCCATGTTTTTATTTATTTTATTTAGTGTTCTGTCTGACGACAGGTCCATATGAACAGGATCCTTCCATCCTTTTCTCGGACTGGGACCTGTTCATATACGTTCTTGGCAGATGATCCAGAAGCGGTTTGCCATTGCCTTCTTCTGTG